>CP106730.1:48209150-48476265 GCA_025506655.1 Gossypium rotundifolium | reverse complement strand
TCTCTTTTCATACCATGCCACCAATAAAACTATTTAGATCGTTATACATTTTTGTACTCCGAATGCACGTCAAATGACTTTTATGAGCTTTATTAAAGATTAACTGAATCAACTCTGAATTTATCGGAACACAAATCCGATCTTTAAATCTCAAATAATAATCACTATCAACTCAAAATTCTGAATTCGAATTCAATTGACATTGAGCTCGTTTTGCTATCATTTCATCATCATTTTTCTAGGTAATACAAATCTGACGTACAAACATCAGCCTTACTCTCAACTCGACCAAAACTAAATCATCACACGGATCTATCTGAGCATCCATTGCTTGTAAAGCACTTATAAACTTCTGACTCAAAGCATAAGCAGCAACTTTATCTTTACCCGGATGATAATCAATCACAAGTTCATAATCTTTTAACAATTCTAACCATCTTCTCTGTCGCAAATTTAATTCTTTCTGAGTCATCAAGTACTTCAAACACTTGTGATTTGTATAAATATGGAATTTCTCACTAAATAGATAGTGATTCCAAATCTTTAATGAAAATACAATCGCGGCTAATTCAAGATCATGCGCCGGATAGTTCTTTTCATGTAACTTTAACTGCCTCGAAGCATAAGTAATGACTTTGCCTTCTTACATCAGCACACAATCCAAACCATTCAACGATGCATCACTGTAAATTATAAATTCTTTACCCGATTCAGGTTGAACTAACACAGATGCCTCTGTCAATAGTGTTTTCAACTGCTTAAAACTCTGATGACACTTTCCTGACCTGTAACGTCCTTAAAATTTGAGTTTCAATATGTTGCTTGTCTTTGGTGTTAGCTCGGGTATGATTTTATTGTGTGCTTAATATAGTCTGGAGAAGGCTCGGGTTTACTTGGAATTAGAATAAATTTTTGTAAAGTATTTTACTATAGAGGAATCGGTGACCTTGAAGTTTAAGTTAATTAAGTGATAAAAGATGGCATAAGATGAGTTGTAACACCGGGATCTAGGTGTTATACATTTAATGCATAACTCAAGTGATGGTAGGTTTATTGTATGTTTGGACGAGTTTTAAGGGGTTTGGAGAAGCCTAGAAGGTAAGAGAGGCCTTAGGAAATTTTTGGATTTTAGTGTTAAGAAGGGAGCATGGCTATTGGGGTCTTAAGAGAAATATTTGGGAGGTTTAGACTCAAGAATTGCTTTGGTAGAGTGGCAGGAGGCGCCACTTAGAGCATGGAGAAGTGACCCCTCAAGGTGCAAGGGGCGAGTTCATGAAGGCACCATTTTTGGTTTTATTTTGCGTCATGAAAGGGGAAATGTTGGATTCGCCAAGGCACTAAGTAGGGGATTTTGACTTGTTCAAATCTTTTTAAATGAGTGGCAAGGAGGAAGTATGAGCTGGATTTAATTTGAAATGGTTTGAAAGGTTGGTGTAGAGTGTTTTGGGAGGAATCAAGGGATTGGGCGAGAGGTAAAGGAGTTGGACGGCTAGGGTGGTTTTCATGGGGTCATTTTGGCCATGAAGGTTAGGGAGTGGCCAAACTCTATAAAAGGGTGGTGAGCTTTCCTTGTGTCGAATTTTAGCCTTTTCTCCTTCACCTTCTACTCTTTTCTTCTTATATTCTAACCACACTAAAACGCCTCCTTCTCACCTATTCACTTTGGTGAAACTTCAAGGTCACTTAGCAATTTCCCACTTGTTTCCTCTTCATTTCTCTTGGTGAATCTCTCCTCGGCCTTTCTTTGAAACATTCCTTGTTGTCCTAGTGTTGGTTGGCGAATCTTAAGCAAGGGGTGGAGCGTTTGGGTCTTTCTCTAGTCGTTGTGAAGGGTAAGGATTTATGTTATTAATCTATTTCTTTTAGTATTTGTTAACCAAAGGTGGTCTTGGTGTTTGGAGTTGGCGAATGTTCTTGGGATCTTAATATGGTTTCTCTTTCATGTGTAGCCAAAGGAGGGAAGCGCTAAGGATCTTTTAAGGTTTGGTTTGCATAAAGATATTGCGAGGTTGAAAGAACAACGGATTCAAGTTGTTTGGTAAGAAGTATTTAGTAAGTTTATTACTTAGTTTACGACTTGGGTTTAACCGGTTTATCGATTAAGCGTTTTGATGGAGGCAACTACCGGTCAAGGTGGGCAAGGAAAGTCCCTATTCCAAAGTTCAAGAAAAGAGTGTCTCGGTTCGAGATTAGCTACGGGTGTGGGCGCGTCGGAGAAGCGGAGTTAGGCGATCACTATAGTCTCACTTCACAATAGCGTAGGGATCGAGAGTTTAGAACTCCAAGTGATTAGGTGCGTAATCATCGCCTTTGTTTCTCCGATTAATTGTTTATTAACGTATATACCTATGTATGATGTGTGGTAGCTGACAATAAAAGCTAAAGTGATGGATACCCATGTTTGGGGTAATCGGTTAACAGGTTAGTCATTTGTGATAGTAAATTATTTATGGTGCTGTTTGATATGGTAATGAGCATGTGATTATACTCACTCTATATGTTGATTTAACATGTTATATGGACATATGTGCATGGGGATTGGATTTGAGCAATGAAGGACGGGAGTACATATTATGTGCGTGGTCTAATGTTAGCCTCGTGCTACATTAGCGCTAGATGATTAGGCGTGTGCTTCATCAAGGAGATGTTGGCTAGGTGCCCATCTCGGCGGTTGATAGCTGAATGCATCACCAGTAGACAGATTACTATTGGGATCACGATGTGATCGGTGGCTCTGCCACGGCCTTGAGCACAAGTGCCGCAAGGTAGGATTTGAGGATCACGATGTGATCGGTGGCTCACCACGCCTTGTGCAAGCAAGTCGCCTAGGTAAGATATGTGGGATCACTCGGTTGTGATCGGTGGATTACCTGACCTTAGCGGAAGTCTGCTAAGGTTGGCGTAATGAAGGGACTTAGGTTGGGTTGGATCATAATTGCATATCTATTGGTATGGATTGTATGGGTATGGGTTAAGCCCATATGTGTGGAAACATGTGTAATGATTATGCGAGTCGGTGGACTCACCCAGTTTTCTTAACCATTTCGGTGATGCATAAAGTGATTGGGTTCGGAGAGGACACAAGGTGGCCCATGCAGGATGAAGAAGATGTTTTGAATATTTTATGCATTTTAATATTAATTATTTTCTTTAAGTATTGGTTGTAATAAGGGCCTTTTTTAATCATATTTGGTATTATTTTAATTGTGGCTTGTTTTAAATAAATTACTTATGTGAAGATGGCTTTATTTTTAGCAACTTCTCTTTTATCAAAATATATATATGTTTAATAATGTTTTAAATTCAACCATTTTACAATATTAAGGTTTTCATATTATTTTAAATGGACATGGTTTCAAAAGTTAACACTAGTTTTAAGGTTTATTCTAAAGTCACAAAGATTTTCAACCATCTTTCTGTAGTGACATAACCAGATCCGGTCAAGGCTCGTGGGCCGGGTTTGGGGGTGTTACAAATTGGTATCAGGGCTCGGTTCAAAACTCGGCTTTGAGGGTTTGGCCCACAAATAGTTTTCAAAATGGGCTTTTCAAAATATGGGCTTTTATAAAAAGTTTTGAGTTATTACGGCATGGCTTTGTACCTCAGGTCAAGTCCACCAAGTAAGTACAGTGATTTGTTTGTGTGATTTATTATGGGTTTGATTGGGCTCATAGATTAGAATATTAAGGCTTTTGGACCCTAGGATTAGTCTACTCAAACACATGCATAAGACTTAAAGATTGCTAAGAAAACCTGCGAAGTAAGTCGCCGAGTTAAGGTGTGGTAATCACTGTACGCATGTCTAGGAGTGGTATTCAGGGCCAGTTCTTCATTGCTTTTCAAAAGCACTTCTGGCTCTAAAAGCACTTTTGGAAGAAAAGATGCGAACAATTTGCTTTTAGGTGGAATTTTTGGCTTTTAGTGCTTTTCAAAAGCACTTACGAAAAGAGAAGCTAAAATTTTAGCTTTTCCTCTCCCAAAAGCACTTTTAGTGTAATTACTTTTCACCCTCAATAACATAGTATTTTCCTTTTTTAGTGGGGCTTAATTACAAATGTGTTAAAATCATTAATTAAAAATAAAAAATATTTTTAAAATATTAATTACAAATATTTAATGGTTATATTTAAATATTTAAAATGTAGTTTATATATTCTAATTAAATTTTATAACTAATTAATATTTATTACTTACAAATATTTAAAATTAAAATTTATATTTCATATATTAAAATATTAACAAGTTATAATAATTTTTATATTCTTACTAAAATATAATAATATTAACTAATTTAAAATTTATTTAAATGTATATTTGTTACTTGATAATAACATGTCTAAAATGGACATTTTATTTCCCAAAAGTACTTTTTGACAAATACTAAACACTCAAATATTAAAGCAAACTTTTCAAAAGCACTTCTCAAAAGCACTTTTCCACACTTTTCAAAAGCACTTTTCAAAAGCATTGCCAAACTATGTTAGATTAATATGTTTTGTTCTTGGATTTTGATTTGAGTAATTTGGCTAAATTGCAAAATAAATTTTGAGGGTTAAAATGAAAATTAAATGAAACAAATGGACTAGTTTAGTCCCTATGAACATTCGACCCTTAGGTGGTGTAGTGAAATTTTGTGTATTTTGTGTTTTGTGCAAATAGGACTAAATTGTAAAAATGTAAAACATTAGGGGTAAAATGGTAATTTGCCTATTTATGTTTTTGGACTAAATTGAGATGAAATGTGCTTGAATGAGCTAAATTTTAATGTGTTTAGATCAAGAACAAAGAAAAAGCAGATTTGGAGCGAGGAAAGAAGGTTATCGAATAAGGAGTCTCGTTGTGCATCGATAGTCGAGGTAAGTCCTTAAGCAATTATATGTCAAATAATTATTTATGAATCTATTAAATGTTGAAATTTGAAATTTAAGCATGAATATATGAGATTGCGAATGTTAGTTAATATAAAATGTGATTTGATTTTTAGTAATGTAATATGGTTAAGTATATTTGAAAATGATATTTGATAGTATAATGAAACATATGTGCTATATGTGATTTTGGTATCAAGAAATGTGAGTGAAATGGTTTAGTTCTATTGATACTCGGGCTTGAGCCTAGCGAGCCTTGTCTTTGATGATATATCGGGCTAAATGCCTACTTGCCTAGTGCGATGATCTATATCGGGCTTAATGCTAGCGCCTTGTCTTGGTGAATTTTATCGGGCTTATTGCCTAGAAGGCTAAATGTCGGTGTTTAAATCTCGGACCTCTAGTCTAAGAGCCCAATGTATTATGTATTTCGGCTTTGATGCTGCAGGGCTTAATCTTTGGTGATCGTTATAAATAGAGAATTCATGAATCATCTGAGTGAGACATATCTATGAAATGAGCTAAAAGCTCGGGTAAGTATAAGCCTTTTATATTAGTAAGAAATGAGGTAAGTTGGTATATCATCATTTGAGTTAAGTATGATCATATATATATATATATATATATATGAAATTGAGTTTAAAGACATTATTTTGAAGAATCGATTATAAGTGGAAAGGTTAGTATGTGTTTGTATATGTACAAATAAGTATATGAATGATATGTATGATGTATTCATGTGACTAGAATTATGCTGAATACATATGATATTTATGTGTTTTGATAATGTATATGTTTATGGAAATAGAGTGATAATACTTAGGTTAAAGGTAATGATAGCATTGACCAAGGTTAATGTACATATTGAAATATTTATGTTCAATGCCATAAATATATTGATTAAAATGTTTGATTGTTATATAGAATTTACTTAAGACTTACTAAGCTAGTAAGCTTACTCCTTGTGTGTACATTATTCGGTTTATAGATTTCGATCAAGCTACGGGCTTAGAGATGGATTGGTGAAGTCAACCACACTATCATCCCTTTTGGTATATTCTAAGCTAGTTTTTGAATCAAAGGCATGTATAGGCTAGTTAAATGTTGGAATGATGTTTTGTTAATGTATAAAAGCCATGCAAATTGGCTTGCCCTTAAATGTTATAGATTTATGGTTTATTAAATTTTGATATAATGGATGTGTATGTTATGCTTGAAAGATGAATAGGGCTTTGATGCATTTTTTTATTATTATATGATTCGGCTTTGAGAAAGGAAAAGTTTATAAATATTTGGGTTAATTATGGAAGAGTCGAATAGAAGACCGAATATATGGTAATGGAATTGTTGTACTTTTGCATTTCAGGTTAGTTATTGAGCATATGCTTTCAATATGTTATGTAATGATCCTTATGTCTAAGAATCTTTAGCGTGGTTGTGGTTTAATGATCATCAATATAGAGACTATTTAAATAGTATGTGGTTATAGGGAGATGTTGACTTATGTGTAATATAGATATAAGTATATCTATCAAGTTGTGTGGAATTTCTTAACCTTGCCTAGTGTGCATAACTTGTGATTCGGCTTAGTCCCAAATGGTTGTCAATAATATGATTACATAAATTTGTTAGTCATGGTTTGATATGGCTTTATCTTTGAGAATTATCGCATATTGTATTAGCATCATGGACATGTTCGGTTATTCTATAGTATACTAATGTCACATATGTGAAGGATAGTCAACGAGTTCTTTGGGTTTGTATGTCTTAATATACATTTTTATAATGTATGAAACGATATCTGATATTTAACTAAGGTAATAGACATGTTTATAATCATCTTATTTATATATTTATAAAGTGAATGGTAAATGCTTGAACATGTATAAAATATTTGAATGTCAAAGATTTGTTGATTAATTGGTTCGAGACTATTGAAGTATGAAACATGTTTGAATTGGTTTTGGTATAGGAGTTTGATTCGAAATTTGCATAAATTATGAAAGGATGAAATTGAATTACGAGCATGATTTGTAACATAAGTCTTGATTTCATGAAATAAGAATGTGGGCTTATGAGTTATTTGTTGAATATTAGGAATCAAAGATGCGTATTGCTTTAATAAAATAGTGAAATGTGATTGTGGTGAGATTGAAATGTTAAAGAGTTACTGTTAAAATTTTAAGTATGAATTGTAATAAATGAATGTGATGAATCGAGTCTAGTTCAATAATACCTCATAACCTTCCGTAATGAATCACGGGCTAGGGTTATTCTGGGGCCCTTGAGCCTGCGACAGAGACACTGCTTGTGTCCTTGGAAGTGTAACACTCTAGACCGACCCAAACACCATAGAATTGAAATGTTACTAGGAAAGGTGTTGAGAAAATTTGGGTTTTAAAGATGAAGAAAATGAATTTAAAATTCTAAGATTAAACTCCATTTTGAAAAAGGTTTCTCGTTTAAACTTAGCAATTTATTTAAAAATAAAGCGTTTGGGTTGCACAAGTTCAAATCATTATTTATCTGAGAAATTTTGGGAAACCGAAAGGTTTGTAAGTAATCTATATTTTGAAAACTTCATTTAAATTAGTGTTGCGGATATCTTAGAGTTTCTTTATAAATTAACCATTTGATAGCGGATCCAACTTAAAACTTAAAAATCCAAAGTATTTAAATTGGCCTTATTACAATAAAATACCCCAAAAGTAATTAAAAGTTTATAATGTACTTTAAGCATAAAAGCGGCTTCTACATGGCCACCTTGACTTCACTCTAGGGTCCAAAGTATCACGTATTACATTGTTTGAAAAAGGGTAAGTCATTTTGACTCAGTGTGCAATTAAACCACATATCCACAATTGGGATTGGCCCCAAAACCATATCAAATCGATATACCACGTATTATCATGCATTATGTTAACCCACCTCAACCTAGTATCCATCCACTACACACCACAGTACATCCAACCACCACAGGGATTACTAAATCGACCCTCCATCATACCTCTTTGGTCAAGCAGATCAAAGTCACTTAGTGGTCTAGCCAGCGATCCACGTGATTAAAATCACAAATATCCACGATGAGACTCGGGGTCGTCATCAATCACGATGTGACTCAAGGCCATCATCAACCCGATACATAAATGTACACTTCCCCCTTTTCAATATATCCCAAACCCTATGCACATGCGCATAATATATGAAAATGGTAACATAACATATGATCATACCGATATGCATATATGACATGCTTACATAGATCCACAATTACTAACCACATCTATAACATAGGTAGTATACTAACCTAGTTCTGGATTACCCAACATGAGTAATAACAATACCACCACGACTACTAATTGGCTACCACATATCACATACATTTAATTAATATTAAACAAGGAAAGTAAAAAGCGTTATTAAATACACACACGATAACGTAATACCACACTCTCAATGTCGACACTATCACTAACCAACACTCTGCTATTTGCCTATAATACTATTCCAATCTGGCCCACACCTGTTGGCCAATCCCGCTACTAAAAC
Source organism: Gossypium rotundifolium (assembly GCA_025506655.1). Lineage (NCBI taxonomy): Eukaryota > Viridiplantae > Streptophyta > Magnoliopsida > Malvales > Malvaceae > Gossypium > Gossypium rotundifolium. The sequence goes on along the minus strand of CP106730.1, from coordinate 48,467,848 downwards.
GGCCTTCTTGAACTTAGGGGTAGGGACTACGTGTCTAACCCTTTCTCTCCTTGGTGGTACTCGTATCCATTGAATAGTACTTAATCGAAGACTCGATTAAACGTTATCGGATCTTAAAGGCTAAATAACATCTAAATCAATAACCTTACCAAATTTGACTCAAACCCAAGGATTCTCACTTGATCTTGAAAGTTTGGAAATCCCTACATATGCCAATATCGATTCACCTAACCTTAATAGACAAAGAAATGGCCTTTAGTCGTACCAAATATCTTCTTACCTTTCTTGGTCAAATCTAAAAGATCCTTAATACTCCTATCTTTGGCTTATCTGAATCGAAACTCTCTTCCTTCTGATTCGACCATACAAGAAAATAAGATTAGACTTTTGGTTCGATAAACCAAAAAGAAAGCAATATTCAAAATAGAAAAGAACCCTTACCCCAATAGTAAAAATCGATTGGAAGAGTTGACACTAGATGAATGGCGCTCCCTCTAACCAAAGATAATCAAAAGTGTTACTACCCGAAAGAGATCCGGCTTTATAAAATAACAAGAGATGAAAGAAGAAGATAAAAAAATAAGGAAAAGGAATAGCTACAAGATTCGGCTACCAAGAGAATGAGATTATTCAATTTTTGACAAAAAGAAATGAGGTTCTCCAAATGAAGAAAAAGAAAAGAGAAGGAATGGGAGGTATGGTTGGCTTTGAAATAGAGATGAAGTTTGAAGGCTTCAAAGTGAAATGAAATAAAGAAGAAGGAAGAGTTTAGGCTTATATGGTGAGGGTGGAGGTGTGTCTCGGCTTTGGAGAGTGAAAGCTCAAAGTTGACAAAGTGAAGAAGAAAAGGAAGAAGAGAGTTGTGGTTCGGTCCTTTAAATAGAGATAAAGAAAAGAGAAGCGAGTGAACAAGATGCCTAAATGGTCATCCTTACCTTTGATTTTTGGTCAAATGGAGAAAAAGAATTGAAAAGCTCTTGACTAACACATTCGGTAAATAGAACTAAAGAAAGGAAAGAAAATGCCAAGAAGATGGACACACATACTAGCTCAATTTCGGCACCTACTCTCCCCATAGAAATTGCCATCCCTGAGTCCCAAATTCGCCAACCTCCTCCCTTCACCAAATCCCCATTTTCCTCCTTTTTTCCTCTTCTCCTCTCATTCAAACTCAATTGAATGATTCAAACCTTCTCCCACTCTCACCACACATTCAAACACCTTGACCAATTCAAACTCCACTTTCAAGTGCCACATGAATCCAACTCTCCACTCCCTTGAAGCAAAAAGAAACCAAAATGCTCCTCATGCTGCTCAAACCTCCTCCCCTTGGAACTCCTTTGACGCAAACCCTCCCCTTGCTCCCATGCGATACCTTGCCACTCCACCACTTCCTTTCTTGTGTCATAACCTCCTCATGAATTCCCTAAGGCCTAGCTCCCTAGCTCTCCCTAAAGGCTTAAAACAAATTTTTTACTAAGGCTCCTACCTAACCCAAGGTTTCCCAAAGCCCCAATCACACTCTAACAACATCCAAAGCATACTAGCACATAGAAATAAATTAAAATGCGAGACCCTAAATCCCATATTTACAATTCTACCCCTTAAAGAAATTTCAGCCCAATTACCTGGTCAAAACAAGTGAGAATCTTTTGTCGTCGACTCTTACGTTTCCCACGGCGCTTACGAACCATGGTTCTACAACACCTTGACTAGAGGCCGATTTCTTCGTAGTACCTTCACATCTCGCTTCAAAATTTGAATTGGCTCCTCTTCATAGGATAAATCGGCTTCAACTCAACTTCCTCAAGCACAGCGTGAGGCGGACTGATCGTGCGTCTTAGCATTGAGGCGTGAAACATATCATGCATCTACTTGATATTGAAGGCAACTCTAGCGATATGCTCTTGGTCCAACTCACTTCAAAACTTCGATAAGGTCCTATAAACACAGGACTCGACACACTTACGTCTAAATCTCATCACCTTCTTCCAAGGCGAACCTTTCAGAGAATACCCAATCACCCACTGAACTCTATCTCTTTCCTTAAGATCCGCATATGATTTGATCTATCGGATGCCTCCTTCAAGCGAGTTCGGATTGTTTTAACCTTCTCTCGATTTTGCCACCATCTGCGGACCTAAAACATGACGTTCACCTAGTTACATCCAACAAGTAGGAGTCGACATTTCCACCGTACAATGCTTCATATGGTGCCATCCGAAATAGTAGCCTGATAACTATTGTTGTACGTGAACTCTGCTAAGGGCAAGAATTCCTCCCAACTACCTCTGAGTCGATAACACATCCTATCAACATATCCTCTAACACCGAATCACCCTTTTGACCGCCATCCATGCAGGATGAAATGCCATGCTAAAGTCCAACACGGTGCCCAATGCCCGATGCAACACCCTCCAAAAGCTGCGGCGTAAATCTAGGATCCTTATCCGATATGATTGATCTTGCACCCTATGCGATCTCACAATTTGCCACATACAACCGCCAACTTCATGAGAGTAATCCATACGAACGGTATGAAATGGCGGTTTTGTCAACCAACCCATGATCACCCATACCGAGTCCTTCTTAGTAGGCGTAAGAGGAAGCCCACTTGAAGTCCATCGTGATTCTCTCCACTTCCACGCGGAATCATCACAGTTGCATGTAGTCCCAAAGGCACTTGATGTTCGACTTTGACTTGGCATGTCAAGCACTTCCCCACAAATTTTGTAACTTCGCTTCAAACCGGGCACCAAAACGATCTCGAAGATCCCTATACAACTTACTCTCTAGGATGCATAGCATAAAGGCCACTATGCGATTCTCGAAAAATCTTTTGCCTCAATTCCACATCTTTTGGCATACAAACCCTACCAAAACACAAAACTCCGTCGCTATTCACACTAGTCCTTTAATCCCGTCATGTACTTGTAGAAGTTAGCACTAAACCATCCACCAATTGTTTCTCTTTTACACGACTTAACCCGTCGGCTTCACCGTAGCTCGCTAATAAACTCCGTCGTCATAAAGGCTAAGGTGAACATAACTCTTAAATCAATACCACCTTCGACTCAATGCATACGCTACCACATTCGCCTTACGGGTGATATTCAATCGAGCAATCGTAATCCTTCAATAGCTCTACCCACCCGTTGTCTCAAGTTCAGCTCCTTACGAGTCGCAGGTACTTCAAACTCTTATGGTCGTGTAGATCACGACTTCTCTCCATACAAATAATGTCTCCACACTTTCAAAGTGAAAACCATCATGCCAATTCCGGATCATCGTGGGTAGTTAACTTGTGTGGTCTTAGCTGATCGAGATGCATAAGCAACAACCTTCCCTCTGCATCGACACACAACCTAACCTCATATGAGATGCATCGAATATACCACAAAATCTTTCCCGAAATTTGAATTAAGCCGGAGCCTCGGTCAAAACCATTTTTAGCTTTGAAACTCTCCTGCTTGCTTGTCATCCACACAAAAAGTACCTCCTTTCTCGAAGCAACAATTAGAGTCTTTGCTATAGAGAAAAACCTTCAACAAATCTCTTGTAATAACTTAGGTTAGCCCTAGCTACGCGAATCTACTTACCAACTTTGGTTTCCAATCTATCTGCCTCGATCTTCCAAGGATCCTCTTTTCCCATCTGAGATACCACATGACCCAGAAAAGTTACTTCTCTTAACCAAAACTCGCACTTGCTAAATTTGGCGTACAACTTCTTTTCCCTTAAAATCTGCAGAACCACCCGTAAATGCGCGTCATGCTCCTCTTCAGACTTGGAATATACCAGAATGTCGTCTATGAACACCACAATGAACTGGTCCAAATAGGGTTGAAAAACCCAATTCATCATATCCATGAATGTAGCCGGTGCGTTCGTCAACCCGAACGGTATTACCAGGAATTCATAGTGCCGTGTCAGTCTAAACACCGTCTTATGGATATATGCTTCCTTCACCTTAGTGGTGATATCCCGGCCTTAAATCTATCTTTAAAAGATCAGACCTCTTTGGTGATCAAACAAGTCATCTATCCGGCGGTACTTGTTTTTGATCGTCGACTTATTCAATGGTAATCTATGCACATCCACATAGATTTGTCCTTCTTATAAATAACAGGTGCTCCCCACGGAACACACTCGGTCGAATGAATGCGATCTAACAACTCCTAGATTTGGGCTTTAAGTTCAACCAACTCCTTGGTGCCATCCTATAAGGAGCAATGGACACGCAGCATGCTCGGCGTGAGTCGATTCCAACTCCACCTCACGATCCGGAGGCAACCCTAAAGTTCTTCGAAAAACATCCACGAATTCCTTTACTATTCTCACCTCTATGCCTCTTTAGCATCCAAGGCACTAACAACCACTAAGAAAGCCAAGCACCCTTTTTCACCATCTTTTCGCCTTAAGCGAGACACATTAGACAAGTAGTGTCTCCTCTCTATCACCACAACCTCATCATCCTCTGAGTCTTCAACGTCATGCGTTTAGTAGCATAGTCCAAATTCGCACGATAGCTTACTAACTAGTCCATTCAAGGATCAAGTCAAATTCCCCAAATGGCGGCTCCATCAAGTCGTGGAAACACAGACCCTCGAACTAAAAAGGCACATCTTTAAAGTCTATCTACCACTCACGGTTGCCCTAAAGGACTAAATCATCTCATCTTCCTAGGGCAATTTGGGTTGCACACTCATGGTTCAGGACATCATTCTAGCAATATAGAGTGAGTCGATCCAATATCAATTAAAGCAATAAAGGTAACCCAAAGAGAAATGAAGGCACATGATCATGGTGCATCCCCCTCCTCCGACGTTTATTGCATACACTAACAGTTTGCCTCGGCACCTGATCCTACATGCGGTTGCTCATGACCTTGACAAAACCATTCCCTCGATTGACTATGACCTCTTGACATCGTTGACCACCCCTTCACATACTCGACCTACTATTAAGTCCTAGCCACGTCACGAGGACAATTCTTAATCGAGATGGTCCATTGACCCACACCTATATCACTCTTATTCCTTCCACTCCCCTACATAGACCTCCCTACTGAGCACAGCTGATGGGGTGACCTCCGATGGCGGCATAGAAACACGTGCAGTCCCAACCCTAGCTTTTTCTGCCCCGGTGATATCGAAGGTCCATAACTCCTCTTATTCTTGCCTTTGTCTTTATCCTATTTTGCCTCTCGGTTAACGACCTCCTCCGCTATCTGGCTTTTTCCACCAACTCTGCAAAATCCTCTCCCACTAAAGAGCTATCAACACCTCGCAACTCATCTCGTAGCTCCATCCTCAAATCTCACATTGCATTGCCAGAGTCTCAGAGTAATAATTCCCCGAGCATACTGGCTCAACCGCAAGAATTTCGCTTCATACTCACCATCGACTTACCCCTTTATACTAGGTTCAAGAATACCTTCTCTACGTGTCCATGTAACTAGTCTGGATATACTTCCCTCAAACTTTATCTTAAAGAAACTCTAACCCACTCGATCCTCCTCGAGTACCCTCTCCTACAAAGTGAGCCACCATTGGTGCTTCCCATCCCAAGTAAATAAACAAATACCTTCAACTTCTCACCGCAACCCGGTACAGTCATCCATGATCCTCTCGATTGCCTCTAACCAAGATTCCATTACATTCGGAGCTACTCTAGAAATAATTTCAAAACACTTCAGCCCATTAGCTCGAAGTCACTCGAGATTGGACTTCCGAGCCCAAGACCCATATTCGCTCCCCGCAACTCTCTCCAAAACTCCGGCAAAGATAGCCTCGAAGGCGTCGCCTCCACCCATCTAATCTTGAAACTCATTTTCACATCCGGCAAGAGTGCTTTATTTCACACCCCGACTGAGACTCGCTAGTTTTGACATAGCCATCCCGCTTCAATGTTAGACTTCACAGATTACAACCACGCCCCTAGAACTCATGTCTATCGTCAGATTTTAGTCTGATTTAAAGAAATTTTTATGCATCATTCCTTTTCACTTATTAATCACGTAACAATTTTTATGAAAAGTGATTTCGATAGTGGTTCTTTCGAAATTAGACCTAACTTTAGTTTCGTTTGGGCTTATCTCCCAATTCCGTAAAACCATATACACTCATCAATCATCACACGAGATATGATCCACGAATTCACAATCATCACAAAGGGCATTTTCGCTTATTTCCCTACCTAGGGTATTTTCATAAATTTCCAAAGGTTTGGTGATTTACCAAAACAAGGGTATTTTGGTAATTTTCAACCTGGGGCATTTCGGTAATTTTTAAATTAGGGGGTTTTGGTCATTTTCCAAAACCAGGTAATTTTTATGAATCGTGGGTAATTAAGAATTTAAAACTAGGTTTATACTTTAGGATTTTACAAAAATGGTGGTTAGTCCCTTTTGGGTTTTAATTATAAGGTTTAGCCTATCAACAAATCCTCATGGTTAGAAAGGAATAGACGCCACGCATTCAGGATAGGATTCTAGCGAATAGGAGAAGAGTCACTAGGACTACTTAAATACCAAGCTCTCCCCGAATTCCATCCTGCACATGCAAGACACTGTTGTCACACCTCACTCTTGATGGTGGTTCATAGGTTGCTGTTTGCGGTTTAAGTCTTATGATTTTAAGAAGTTGTTCAAACTTAGCCTATAGTCCATCATAGTCTAATTTAAAATAGTCTACAACCCATGAAACCCATCAAGCCTACTCATATATACCACACAAAGATTTGGAATATTTTACCCGCTGACTTTGGTGGAGACGCAGATGCCACATTTCCATAAAGCCATTTCCCAAAAATTTTCCTTTAAACCAATTTTGAAGTTTGAAAATGTAGTGGGCCTCAAACCCCCAAATCGTAGCTTTAATCTGGGCTCGATACTAACTTTAAATACCCCAACCATTCCAACACTACGGTCGAATTCAAAATGTTACCGGGAAGGTGTTGAGAAAATTTGGGTTTTAGAATGAACGAAAATGAATTTAAAATTCTAAGATTAAACTCCATTTTAAAAAAAGGTTTCTCGCTTAAACATAAATAATTTATTTAAAATAAAACGCTTGGGTTGCACAAGTTCAAATCATTATTTATACGAAAATTTTGGAAACCGAAAGGTTTATAAGTAATCTATATTTTGAAAAGTTCATTTAAATTTAGTATTCATGATATCTTGTAGTTTCTTTATAAATTAACCATCCTATAGTGGATCTAACTTAAAACTTAAAAATCCAAAGTATTTAAATTGGCCTTATTACAATAAAATACCCCAAAAAGTAATTAAAAGTTTATGATGTACTTTAAGCATAAAAGCGGCTTCAGATGGCCACCTTGACTCCACTCTAGCCTCGATCCAAAGTATCACGTATTACTGCATTGTTTGAAAAAAATAGGTGAGTGGAGCTGCGATAATGCAATTAAGCCACACATATCCACAATTGGGCTTTTCCCCAAAAGCACATCAAATCGATATACCACATATTATCATACATTATGTTAACCCACCTTAACCTAGCATCCATCCATTACACACCAATTCGTGACATCCAACCACCAATACAATCGGGATTACTAAATTGACCTCCGTCCGCTACACACCTCTTTGGCAATCAAGCTACTCAAAGTCCACTTGAAGGGTTCAGCCATCGATCCACATGATTAAAATCACAAATATCCAACTAGACTCAAGGTCGTTATCAATCCACTATGTGGCTCGAGGCCATCATCAAACCACATACATAAATGTACACATTTCCTTTTCAATATATCTTAACCCCATGCACATGCAAGATAATATGATGAAATGGTAACATAACTTATGAACATACTCGATATGCATATACGTATACATGCTTACATAGATCCACATCATTAACCACATCCACAACATAGGTAGTATACTAACCTAATTAACGGATTACCCAACACGAAAGCAATAACATACCACCAATACCACTTATTCTACTACCACATATCACATACATTTAATTAATTTTAAACATGGAAAGTAAAGAAATAGTGTGTTAATTATAACCTCGAGCAATCTGCATACCACGCTCTCAACATCGATGCTATCACTAACCGACACTACCGCTTATTTGCCTATGATCCTATTTCGACGCCCACATCCCATAGGGCCAATCGACTAATTGGCTGACCGACGCTTGAACTTGTGGGTAGGGACTATGTGCCCAACCCTTTCTCTCTTTGGTCCGTATCACGATCCATCGAATAGTGCTTAATCGGAAGACTCAATTAAATGTTAAATCGGATCTTAAACGAAGTTAAATAATATTCAAATCAATAACCTTACTAAAGTCGACTAAATCCCAAAGATTCTTACCCGATCTTGAAAGTCATCAAAATCCCTACATATGCCAATATCGATTCTACCAACCTTAATAGACAAAGAAATGGCTCTTGGCCGCACTAAATATCTTCTCACCTTGCTTGGTCAAATCCCGAAAGATCCTTATTACTCCTATTGTCGGGCTTATACGAGAGAACCCAAACTCCCTTCCTTCATTATTTGCACATACAAAAATAATATTAGACTTTTGTTTTAAGAAACCAAAAAGAAAGAGCAATATCTAAAATAGAAAAGAACCCTTACCCCAATAGTAGAAATCGATCGAAAGAGTTGACAAAAGAGTTGAACGACGGTGCTAGCCTCTAACAAAAGATAATCAAAAGGTGTTACTACCCAAAGAGATCTTGATTTATAAAATAACAAGAGACAAAGAAGAAGAGGAGAAAAAATAAGGGAAAATGAATAGCTATAAGAATCTGCCATCAAGAGAAAGAGATTATCTTGCTTTTTGACAAAAAGAAATGAGGGTTCTCCAAATGAAGAAAAGAAAGGAGAAGGAATGGGACGTATGGTTCCTTTGAAATAGAGATGAAGGTTGAAGGCTTCCAAAGTGAAATGAAATAAAGAAGAAGGAAGAAGTTTAGGATTAGGAGGTTTTGGCTAATCGGTAAATGAAAATGCCCGATAAAATGGTAAATGAATAAAATGTTACTTGAATGCTTGACATGAATGTGGAATGTGTTTCACTCGAATTACATAAATGTTACGGAAGTATGAAATAATCAAATGGCCGATAATGCTTGAAAAGTGTTTAAATTCTGGTTGAATAAATAGAAAATTGATGGATATGTGATTTCCCGAAACGAAAGAGGTCCTGCATTTGTTGCGGATAGGATTTAGCTCGGATGAGTAATCCTTCGACCTCAATTCTAATAGAATTTAGCCGGAAAGGGTAATCTTGATATAATTCCTCTCGAGCATATGTTATGGATTGGATTTAGCCCGGACGGGTAATTCAGAATGGACTCTATAAGGAATTCTTTGTCATATAAAGGATTTAGCCTGGATTGGTAATCCGACAAAGCCCTTAGAGTATATGTTACAGCTAGAATTTAGCCTGGACTAGTAATTTTGTTGTATTGTATGTGTCTCGAAAGTGTACCTAAAAGGTACTACTGAATATGAATTGATGGACTATTGAATTGTACACCTCAAGTGTACTACCTGTGTACACATCGATATTTCGAATAAATTCAACGAGTAAAGTTCTGACAAGAGCAAAGATGAAGTGAAAACAAATTGACATGGAATGATACATATGATATAGAAATATGACATAAAAAGAATATTACATGAAATACAAGAAGATGATATCTGTATATGGAAATTACTTCATGAAAAGGTTCATCCTTAATCATAGACCCATACACCTTGAATGTATTACTACTTGTGTGACCTTAATACTCGAATAAATTATTTAAATTCCTAGCATGAAATGATCTGAACTCGAAAAGAATTACTATGAAACTATACTTGTATTATTAAGAGTTGTTTATACATGTTAAATGAATACATGTTGTGGAAAGCATATGTCCATGGATGTTACAAATGATCTCAGTGAATGAATAGTAACTTGCCTGAATTAATTGATAAATGTTCTGAATGTTTTGGTAATGCTCTGAAACCCTGTTCTGGCGATGGATACAGGTTAGGGGTGTTACAAGTAATACACCTGCTCCCGCTCAAGGGACAACGCCGTCTGATTCTAGACCTGTAATGGGCAGTCAGGGAGGAGAGGCTAAAGAAGCCTTCTTCCAATGATGAACGAGTGGTTCACTCAATACATTCGTACGAACCCGGCTACTCAACAACCTCTACCCTTCCTAATCCCCAACCTGTACCTGTAGCTCCTCAAGTAGTTGAGCTTTTAAGATTGAATAAGCCTCCAGTTGATAAGATTCGTAAACATGGGGCTGAAGAGTTCATGGCTAATGTTGATGATGACCCTTAGAGACCCGAGTTTTGGTTTAAAAATATGATTCGAGTGTTTGATGAACTTTCCTGCACACCGACTGAATGTTTAAAGTGTGTTATATCCCTTCTGAGAGACACAAAATATTAGTGGTGGAATACATTGGTATCAGTGGTGCCGAGGGAGAGAGTCACCTGGGAGTTCTTTCAGATTGAGTTCCGAAAGAAATACATCAGTCAATGGTTTTTGGATCAAAAGCATAAAGTGTTTTTAGAACTGAAACAAGGCAATATGACCGTAACCGAGTATGAGAGAGAATTTGTGCGGTCAAGTAAATATGCTCGAGAGTATGTTTCTACTGAAGAGATAATGTGCAAGCAGTTTGTGGATGGGCTGAACAAAGACATTAAACTTCTGGTTGGGATTTTAGATTTAAAAGAATTCATTGTATTAGTTGAATAGGCTTGCAAAGCTGAAGACTTTAGCCGAGAAAAGAAGAAAGCTGTTCAAAAGCTAGAGATTCGAGGAAATAACCGATGAATAAACCTTTTCATTCTTCATCAAAGAAATTCCAAGATTCGTATATTAGATCTAATGCATCAGTGGGATACCATAATAGAGATCGTGGAAATCAATCTGTGAATTCTAAAGCTTAAGCTACATCTATCTCGAGTGTTAGCAGAGTGAGAAATAACAAACCCGAATGTCAACAGTGCGAGAGAAGACATTTTGGTGAATGTTGGAATAAGAATGTAACACCCTAACACAAAACCGCTGCCAGAATACGGTTAAGAGCCATTACCAAACAATCAAAACATTTCACATCCATTTCACAACACTAAGTCAATCATCAACCAAACATATTCAAATACGAGCATATAGTCTCTTATCAAGGTCTATGAGACCTTAAACACGTGTTAGAAAGAGGTTGGGACTAAACCAAACACTTACGAAAGTTTTTAGAAATTTAAACATATTTCAACACTGCAGAGGTCACACACCTACGCGGTCAGGCCGTGTGCCGCCCACGGCTACAGACACACCCATGTGTCAAGGCCATGCCAAAACAGAGTTTATATACTGACTTGTTCCCATGGCCACTAGCAACTCCCATGTACCATGGCCGTGTGAAATTAAGCTAGCTACTGACTTGGTCACACGGCCACCAGGCACACCCATGTGCCACGGTCGTGTAACTTGCCCAGGCAACTTCGAAGTGGCTTGTAACAGTCTGAATTTGACCCTAATTGGAACGGTGGTTTTGGGACCACAAATCTGAGTATGATAAATATTTAAATAATATATTATGTTCTTATTATATGTGAATTAAAGTGTGTGAAAGTTTCGTAGGAAAATTTAATCATTTGTGTGTTTAATTTAGAAAAAGGACTTAATCGCGTAAAATGTAAAAGTTACAAAATAAAGTGTAAGTGTTAATTCGATGATGGCTTTTTAATATGAGGTCTCTAATGGGAAAATATCCCATTTCCAATGATAGTGGGCAGAAAAGGTCAAATGTGACCTTAAGTTATATGTTGTGTTTATTATTTTAATAAAGGTTAAAATAGTAAACTAATAATAATATTAATATATGTTATATTATATGAAATTAAAAACCATTTTCTTTGTTCTTAAACCTTCATTGCCAAATGTTAGATAAAAATAAGGGGTTTAAAAGCTTTGGAGTATTCGGCCATCGTCTAGCTCAATTCAAGGTGTGTTTTACTTCGATTTTTGATCATTTTTATGTTTTTGTGATCGTTGCTTAGAAATTATCAAGACCCATGCTTTAATTTTTGTATTTGGTGGATATTTTGAGTTGAGATATGGTAGATAATTATTTGTTTATGATGTTTAAGGATGAATTATGAAATATATGTGTTAGATTAATATGTTTTGTTCTTGGATTTTCGATGAATTTGAGTAATTTGGGCTAAATTGCAAAAATAAATTTTTGAGGGGTTAAAATGAAAATTAAATGAAACAAATGGACTAGTTTAGTCCCTATTAACATTCGACCCTTAGGTGGTGTAGTGAAATTTTGTGTATTTTGTGTTTTGTGCAAATAGGACTAAATTGTAAAAATGTAAAACATTAGGGGTAAAATGGTAATTTGCCTATTTATGTTTTTTGGGGCTAAATTGAGATGAAATGTGCTTGAATGAGCTAAATTTTAATGTGTTTAGATCAAGAACAAAGAAAAACAGATTTGGAACGAGGAAAGGCGAAGGTTATCGAATAGCCGGTCTACGTTGTCTGTCGATAGTCGAGGTAAGTCCTTAAGCAATTATATGTCAAATAATTATTTATGAATCTATTAAATGTTGAAATTTGAAATTTAAGCATGAATATATGAGATTGCCGAATGTTAGTTAATATAAAATGTGATTTGATTTTTAGTAATGTAATGTGGTTAAGTATATTTGAAAATGATATTTGATAGTATAATGAAACATATGTGCTATATGTGATTTTGGTATCAAGAAATGTGAGTGAAATGGTTTAGTCCTATTGATACTCAGGCTTCGAGCCTAGCAGGCCTTGTGCCGGTGATATATATATCGGGCTAAATGCCTAGCAGGCCTAGTGCCAGTGATCTATATCGGGCTTAATGCCTAGCAGGCCTTGTGCCGGTGAATTATATCGGGCTTATTGCCTAGAAGGCTAAATGTCGGTGTTTAAATCTCGGACCTCTAGTCTAGCAGGCCCAATGTCAGTGTGTATTTCGGGCTTTGATGCCTAGCAGGCTTAATGCCGGTGATACGTTATAAATAGAGAATTCATGAATCATACAGGGTGAGACATATCTAACGAAATGAGCTAAAAGCTCGGGTAAGTATAAGCCTTTTATATTAGTAAGAAATGAGGTAAGTTGGTATATCATCATTTGAGTTAAGTATGATCATTATATATATATATATATATATGAAATTGAGTTTAAAGACATTATTTTGAAGAATCGATTATAAGTGGAAAGGTTAGTATGTGTTTGTATATGTGTACAAATAAGTATATGTGAATGATATGTATGATGTATTCATGTGACTAGAATTATGCGAATACATATGATATTTATGTGTTTTGATAATGTATATGTTTATGGAAATAGAGTGATAATACTTAGGTTAAAGGTAATGATAGCATTCGACCAAGGTTAATGTACATATTGAAATATTTATGTTCAACGCCATAAATATATTGATTAAAATGTTTGATTGTTATATAGAATTTACTTAAGACTTACTAAGCTAGTAAGCTTACTCCTTGTGTGTGCATTATTCAGTTTTATAGATTTCGATCAAGCTACGGGCTTAGAGGATCGTTGGTGAAGTCAACCACACTATCATCCCTTTTTGGTATATTCTAAGCTAGTTTTTGAATCAATGGCATGTATAGGCTAGTTAAATGTTGGAATGATGTTTTGTTAATGTATAAAAGCCATGCGAAATTGGCTTGCCCTTAAATGTTATAGATTTATGGTTTATTAAATTTTTGATATAATGGATGTGTATGTTATGCTTGAAAGATGAATAGGGCTTTGATGCATTTTTTATTATTATATGATTCGGCTTTGAGAAAGGAAAAGTTTATAAATATTTGGGTTAATTATGGAAGAGTCGAATAGAAGACCGAATATATGGTAATGGAATTGTTGTACTTTTGCATTTCAGGTTAGTTATTGAGCATATGCTTTCAATATGTTATGTAATGATCCTTATGTCTAACAATCTTTAGCGTGGTTGTGGTTTAATGATCATCAATATAGAGACTATTTAAATAGTATGTGGTTATAGGGAGATGTTTACTTATGTGTAATATAGATATAAGTATATCTATCAAGTTGTGTGGAATTTCTTAACCTTGCCTAGTGTGCATAACTTGTGATTCGGCTTAGTCCCAAATGGTTGTCAATAATATGATTACATAAATTTGTTAGTCATGGTTTGATATGGCTTTATCTTTGAGAATTATACGCATATTGTATTAGCATCATGGACATGTTCGGTTATTCTATAGTATACTAATGTCACATATGTGAAGGGATAGTCAACAGAGTTCTTTGGGTTTGTATGTCTTAATATACATTTTTTATAATGTATGAAACGATATGCTGATATTTAACTAAGGTAATAGACATGTTTATAATCATCTTATTTATATATTTATAAAGTGAATGGTAAATGCTTGAACATGTATAAAATATTTGAATGTCAAAGATTTGTTGATTAATTGGTTCAGACTATTGAAGTATGAAACATGTTTGAATTGGTTTTGGTATAGGAGTTTGATTCGAAATTTGCATAAATTATGTGAAAGGATGAAATTGAATTACGAGCATGATTTGTAACATAAGTCTTGATTTCATGAAATAAGAATGTGGGCTTATGAGTTATTTGTTGAATATTAGGAATCAAAGATGCGTATTTGCTTTAATAAAATAGTGAAATGTGATTGTGACTGAGATTGAAATGTTAAAGAGTTACAGTTAAAATTTTAAGTATGAATTGTAATAATGCATGTGATGAATCGAGTCTAGTTCAGTAATACCTCATAACCTTAATCCGTCGACAGATACGGGCTAGGGGTGTTACAGGGCCCTTGAGCCACACGACAGAGACACACGCCCGTGTCCCTTGGAAGTGTAACACTCTAGACCCGGCCCAAACACCACGACCGAATTTGAAATGTTACTAGGAAAGGTGTTGAGAAAATTTGGGTTTTAAAGATGAAGAAAATGAATTTAAAATTCTAAGATTAAACTCCATTTTTGAAAAAAGGTTTCTCGTTTAAACTTAGCAATTTATTTAAAAATAAAACGTTTGGGTTGCACAAGTTCAAATCATTATTTATACAGAAATTTTGGGAAACCGAAAGGTTTATAAGTAATCTATATTTTGAAAACTTCATTTAAATTCGAGTGTTGCAGATATCTTAGAGTTTCTTTATAAATTAACCATTTGATAGCGGATCCAACTTAAAACTTAAAAATCCAAAGTATTTAAATTGGCCTTATTACAATAAAATACCCCAAAAAGTAATTAAAAGTTTATAATGTACTTTAAGCATAAAAACGGCTTCTACATGGCCACCTTGACTTCACTCTAGCCCGGTCCAAAGTATCACGTATTACTTGCATTGTTTGAAAAATAGGGTAAGTCATTTTGACTCAGTGTGCAATTAAACCACACATATCCACAATTGGGATTGGCCCCAAAACCATATCAAATCGATATACCACGTATTATCATGCATTATGTTAACCCACCTCAACCTAGTATCCATCCACTACACACCACCCGTACATCCAACCACCACACACCGGGGATTACTAAATCGACCCTCCATCCGCTACATACCTCTTTGGCAATCAAGCAATCAAAGTCACTTAGTGGTCTAGCCACTGATCCACGTGATTAAAATCACAAATATCCACGATGAGACTCAGGGTCGTCATCAATCCACGATGTGACTCAAGGCCATCATCAACCCACGTACATAAATGTACACACTTCCCCCCTTTTCAATATATCCCAAACCCTATGCACATGCAGCATAATATGATGAAATGGTAACATAACATATGATCATACCCGATATGCATATATGACATGCTTACATAGATCCACAATTACTAACCACATCTATAACATAGGTAGTATACTAACCTAGTTACCGGATTACCCAACATGAGTAATAACAATACCACCACAGCTACTAATTCGGCTACCACACATATCACATACATTTAATTAATATTAAACAAGGAAAGTAAAGAAACAGTGTGCTAATTACACACCTGATAACCCGTAATACCACACTCTCAATGTCGACACTATCACTAACCGACACTACCGCTATTTGCCTATAATACTATTCCAATGCTGGCCCACACCTCGGTGGCCAATCCCGAACTGCTAAAACTGACCGCTTCTTGAACTTAGGGGTAGGGACTACGTGTCTAACCCCTTTCTCTCCTTGGCTGGTACTCGCATCCATTGAATAGTACTTAATCAGAAGACTCGATTAAACGTTAAATCAGATCTTAAACGAAGCTAAATAACATCTAAATCAATAACCTTACCAAATTTGACTCAAATCCCAAGGATTCTCACTTGATCTTGAAAGCTGTGGAAATCCCTACATATGCCAATATCAGATTCAGCCTAACCTTAATAGACAAAGAAATGGCCTTTAGCCGTACCAAATATCTTCTTACCTTTCTTGGTCAAATCCTAAAAGATCCTTAATACTCCTATCGCTGGCTTATACAGAGAATCGAAACTCTCTTCCTTTACAGATTCGGCCATACAAGAAAATAAGATTAGACTTTTGGTTTCGATAAACCAAAAAGAAAGAGCAATATTCAAATAGAAAAGAACCCCTTACCCCAATAGTAAAAATCGATTGGAAGAGTTGACACTAGATGAACGACGGCGCTCCCTCTAACCAAAGATAATCAAAAAGTGTTACTACCCGAAAGAGATCCGGCTTTATAAAATAACAAGAGATGAAAGAAGAAGAAGAGAAAAAAATAAGGGAAAAGGAATAGCTACAAGATTCGGCTACCAAGAGAATGAGATTATTCAGTTTTTTGACAAAAAGAAATAAGGGTTCTCCAAATGAAGAAAAAGAAAAGAGAAGGAATGGGAGGTATGGTTCGGCTTTGAAATAGAGATGAAGTTTGAAGGCTTCCAAAGTGAAATGAAATAAAGAAGAAGGAAGAGTTTAGGCTTATATGGTGAGGGTGGAGGGTGTGTCTCGGCTTTTGGAGAGTGAAAGCTCAAAGTTGACAAAGTGAAGAAGAAAAGGAAGAGAAGAGAGAGTTGTGGTTCGGTCCTTTAAATAGAGATAAAGAAAAGAGGAAACGAGAGTGAACAAGATGCCTAAATGGTCATCCTTACCTTCGATTTTTGGTCAAATGGAGAGAAAAAGAATTGAAAAGCTCTTGACTAACACATTCGGTAAATAGAACTAAAGAAAGGAAAGAAAATGCCAAGAAGATGGACACACACATACTAGCTCAATTTCGGCACCTACTCTCCCCTTACATGACCGAAATTGCCATCCCCCTGGAGTCCCAAATTCGGCCAACACTCCTCCCTTCACCAAATCCCCATTTTTCCTCCTTTTTTTTCCTCTTCTCCTCTCATTCAAACTCATTTGAATGATTCAAACCTTCTATCCCACTCTCCACCACACATTCAAACACCTTGACCAATTCAAACTCCCACTTTCAAGTGCCATAGCCGAATCCAACTCTCCACTCCCCTTGAAGCAAAAAGAAACCCCAAAATGCTCCTCATGCTGCTCAAACCTCCTCCCCCTTGGAACTCCTTTGACGCAAACCCTCCCCCTTGCTCCCATGCGATACCTTGCCACTCCACCACTTCCTTTCTTGTGTCATAACCTCCTCATGAATTCCCTTAAGGCCTAGCTCCCCTAGCTCTCCCCTAAAGTCTTAAAACAAATTTTTTACTAAGGCTCCTACCTAACCCCAAGGTTTCCCAAAGCCCCCAATCACACTCTAACAACATCCAAAGCATACTAGCACATAGAAATAAATTAAAATGCGAGACCCCTAAATCCCAGATGTTACAATTCTACCCCCTTAAAGAAATTTCAGCCCCGAAATTACCTGGTCAAAACAAGTGAGGGTACTGCTGTCGCGTCGACTCTTCTGGTTCCCACGACGCTTCTTCTGAACCATGGTTCCGCCACAACACCTTGACTAGAGGAACTGATTTCTTCTGTAGTACCTTCACATCTCGCTTCAAAATTTGAATTGGCTCCTCTTCATAGGATAAATCTGGCTTCAACTCAACTTCCTCAACTGGCACAACGTGAGACGGACCTGATCGGTAACGTCTTAGCATTGAGACGTGAAACATATCATGCATCTACTTCAGTATTGAAGGCAACTCTAGCGATATGCTACTGGTCCAACTCACTTCAAAACTTGATAAGGTCCTATAAACCTGGGACTCAACTTACCCTTACGTGTAAATCTCATCACCTTCTTCCAAGGCGAACCTTTCAGGAATACCCAATCACCCACTGCGAACTCTATCTCTTTCTGCTTAAGATCCGCATATGATTTCTGTCTATCAGATGCCTCATTCAACTGAGTTCGGATTGTTTTAACCTTCTCCTCTGATTTTGCCACCATCTCTGGACCTAAAACATGACGTTCACCTAGTTCTGTCCAACAAGTAGGAGTCTGACATTTCCACCCGTACAATGCTTCATATGGTGCCATCCGAAATAGTAGCCTGATAACTATTGTTGTACGTGAACTCTGCTAAGGGCAAGAATTCCTCCCAACTACCTCTGAAGTCGATAACACATCTTATCAACATATCCTCTAACACCTGAATCACCCTTTCAGACCGGCCATCCATCTGCAGATGAAATGCCGTGCTAAAGTCCAACCTGGTGCCCAATGCCTGATGCAACACCCTCCAAAACTGCGACGTAAATCTAGGATCCTTATCCGATATGATTGATACTGGCACCCTATGCAGTCTCACAATTTCTGCCACATACAACTTCGCCAACTTCTGTAGAGAGTAATCCATACGAACAGGTATGAAATGAGCGATTTTTGTCAACCAACCCATGATCACCCATACCGAGTCCTTCTTAGTAGGCGTAAGAGGAAGCCCACTAACGAAGTCCATCGTGATTCTCTCCCACTTCCACTGCGGAATCATCACTAGTTGCAGTAGTCCCAAAGGCACTTGATGTTCAGCTTTGACTTGCTGGCATGTCAAGCACTTCCCCACAAATTTTGTAACTTCTCGCTTCAAACCAGGCCACCAAAACTGATCTCGAAGATCCCTATACAACTTACTCCCTCTAGGATGCATAGCATAAAGGCCACTATGCGATTCTCGAAAAATCTTTTGCCTCAATTCCACATCTTTTGGCATACAAACCCTACCACGAAAACACAAAACTCCGTCGCTATTCACACTATAGTCCTTTAATCCCCCGTCCTGTACTTGTAGAAGTCGAGCACTCAGAACCTCATCCACCAATTGTTTCTCTTTTACCTGACTTAACCACGTCGGCTTCACCTGTAGCTCCGCTAATAAACTCCCGTCGTCATAAAGGCTAAGGTGAGCGAACATCGCTCTTAAATCCAATACCACCTTCTGACTCAATGCATCTGCTACCACATTCGCCTTACCTGGGTGATATTCAATCGAGCAATCGTAATCCTTCAATAGCTCTACCCACCTTCGTTGTCTCAAGTTCAGCTCCTTCTGAGTCAGCAGGTACTTCAAACTCTTATGGTCCGTGTAGATCACCGACTTCTCTCCATACAAATAATGTCTCCACACTTTCAAAGTGAAAACCACTGTAGCCAATTCCAGATCATGCGTGGGGTAGTTAACTTCGTGTGGTCTTAACTGTCGAGATGCATAAGCAACAACCTTCCCCTCCTGCATCAGCACACAACCTAACCTCATATGAGATGCATCAGAATATACCACAAAATCTTTCCCTACCTCAGGCTGAATTAAAACTGGAGCCTCAGTCAAAACCATTTTTAGCTTCTCGAAACTCTCCTGCTGCTTGTCTGTCCACACAAAAGGTACCTCCTTTCTCAGCAACTTAATTAGAGGTGCTGCTATAGAGGAAAAACCTTCAACAAATCTCTTGTAATAACCGGTTAGCCCTAAGAAACTACGAATCTCTGCCACCAACTTAGGTGGTTTCCAATCTAATACCGCCTCGATCTTCCAAGGATCCACTCTTTTCCCATCTGCAGATACCACATGACCCAGAAAAGTTACTTCTCTTAACCAAAACTCGCACTTGCTAAATTTGGCGTACAACTTCTTTTCCCTTAAAATCTGCAGAACCACCCGTAAATGCGCGTCATGCTCCTCTTCAGACTTGGAATATACCAGAATATCGTCTATGAACACCACAATGAACTGGTCCAAATAGGGTTGAAAAACCCGATTCATCATATCCATGAATGCAGCCGGTGTGTTCGTCAACCCGAACGGTATTACCAGGAATTCATAGTGCCCGTATCGAGTCTAAAACACCGTCTTATGGATATATGCTTCCTTCACCTTAAGCTGGTGATATCCCGACCTTAAATCTATCTTTAAAAAGATCGCAGCCTCTTTGAGCTGATCAAACAAGTCATCTATCCTCGGCAGCGGGTACTTGTTTTTGATCGTCAGCTTATTCAACTGGCGGTAATCTATGCACATCCACATAGATTTGTCCTTCTTCTTTATAAATAACACTGGTGCTCCCCACGGAGACACACTCGGTCGAATGAAATTGCGATCTAACAACTCCTGGATTTGGGCTTTAAGTTCAACCAACTCCTTCAGTGCCATCCTATAAGGAGCAATGGACACCGGCGCTGTACTCGGCAGCAGGTCGATTCCAAACTCCACCTCACGATCCGGAGGCAACCCTAAAAGTTCTTCCAGAAAAACATCCACGAATTCCTTTACTATTCTCACCTCCCCCACAACTGCCTCTTTAGCATCCAAGGCACTAACAACCACTAAGAAAGCCAAGCACCCTTTTTTCACCATCTTTTCTGCCTTAAGAGCAGACACTACATTAGACAAGTAGTGTCTCCTCTCCCCTATCACCACAACCTCATCATCCTCTGAGTCTTCAACGTCATGCGTTTAGTAGCATAGTCCAAATTCGCACGATAGCTTACTAACTAGTCCATTCCAAGGATCAAGTCAAATTCCCCAAATGGCAGCTCCATCAAGTCACCGAAACACAGACCCCTGAACTTCTAAAGGCACATCTTTAAAGAGTCTATCTACCACTACTGATTGCCCTAAAGGACTAAGTACTGTCATCTTCCTAGGGGCAATTTCAGGTTGCACACTCATGGTTCCAGACATCATTCTAGCAATATAGGAGTGAGTCGATCCAATATCAATTAAAAGCAATAAAAGGTAACCCAGAAATGAGGAATGTACCCGTGATAACATCTGGTGCATCCCCCTCCTCACGACGCTTGATCACAGACACTAACCCAGTCGCCTTGCCTCAAGACCCCGATCCTCCGCCTGGCTCTCGACCTTGACCAAAACCATTCCCTCTTCGATTCGGCCTATGACCTCTTGACATCTGTTGACCACCCCTTCCTGGTGGCACATACTCCTGACCTACTATTCGAGTCCTAGCCACGTCCTGAGGACAATTCTTAATCAGATGGTCCATTGACCCACACCTATATCACTCCTTATTCCTTCCCCAGCACTCCCCTACATGAGACCTCCCACACTGAGCACACTGATGGGACTGACCTCCAGTAACTGGCGCAGAAACACGTGCAGGTCCCTCAACCCTAGGCTTTTTCTAGAAACCCCCCGATGATACCGAAGGTCCATAACTCCTCTTATTCTTGCCTTTGTCTTTATCCCTATTTTGCCTCTCAGTTCGCTTGACCTCCTCCGCTATCCTGGCTTTTTCCACCAACTCTGCAAAATCCCTCTCCCACTAAAGAGCTATCAACACCCGCAACTCATCTCGTAGCCCATCCTCAAATCTCACACAGCGCTCGTAGTCTGTAGCAATAATTCCCCGAGCATACCGGCTCAACCGCAAGAATTCTGCTTCATACTCAGCTACTGACTTACCCCTTTATACTAGGTTCAAGAATGCCTTCCTCTATGTGTCCATGTAACTAGCTCCGATATACTTCCCCTCAAACTTTATCTTAAAGAAACTCTAACCCACTCGATCCTCCGGAGTACCCTCTCTGACAGTGAGCCACCATTGGTAAGCCTCATCCCGAAGTAAATAAACAGCGCCCTTCAACTTCTCTTCAGCTGTACAGTCCCAGTCATCCATGATCCTCTCGATTGCCTCTAACCAGTACTCCGTCACATTCGGAGCTACTCTAGAAATACCTCAAAACACTTCAGCTCCATTAGCTCGAAGTCATTCAGGATTGGACTTTCGAGCCCAGTACCCATATTCGCTCCCGCAACTCTCTCCAAAACCCGCAGCATAGCCTGAGACACTGCGTCGCCTCCACCCATCTAATCTTGAAACTCAGCTTCTACATCTGGCGGCAGTGGTGCCTTATTTCCTGACCCCTGACCAGACCCTGCTAGTTTTGACATAGCCATCCTGCCTCTACCGCACCCTCGCGTATTACGACCACGTCCCCTAGAACTCATGTCTATCGTCGCATTTTAGTCTGATTTAAAGAAATTTTTATGCATCAGTATTCCTTTTCACTTATTAATCACGAACAATTTTTATGAAAAGTGATTTCGATAGTGGTTCTTTCGAAATTAGACCTAACTATAGTTTCAGTTTCAGGCTTATCTCCTAATTCCAGAAACCATATACACTCATCAATCATCACACAGATAGCATCCACGAATTCACAATCATCACAAAGGGGCATTTTCGTCATTTCCCTACCTAGGGGTATTTTCATAATTTTCCAAAGGTTTCGGGTGATTTGCCAAAACAAGGGTATTTTGGTAATTTTCAACTCGGGGGCATTTCAGTAATTTTTTAAATTAGGGGTATTTTGGTCATTTTCCAAAACCAGGGTAATTTTTACGAATCAGGGGTAATTTGGGAATTTAAAAACTAGGGTTTACCTTAGGATTTTACAAAACAGGGTGGCTAGTCCCTTTTTGGGTTTTAATTATAAGGTTTAGCCTATCAACAAATCCTCATGGTTAGAGTGAATAGACGCTACGCACCAGGTAGGATTCTAGCGAATAGGAGAAGAGTCACTAGGACTACTTAAATACCAAGCTCTCCCTGAATTCCATCCTAGACATGCGTAAACCTGTTGCCACACCCTCACTCGGTGACTGGTTCATAGGTTTGTTTGCTCGGTTTAAGTCTTATGATTTTTAAGAAGTTGTTCAAACTTAGCCTATAGTCCATCACAGTCTAATTAAAATAGTCTACAACCCATGAAACCCATCAAGCCTACTCATATATACCACACAAAGATTTGGAATACTTACCTGGCGGACTTTGGCCGAGACGCAGATGCCATGCTTCCATAAAGCCATTTCCCAAAAAATTTTCCTTTAAACCAATTTTGAAGTTTGAAAATGTAGTGGGCCTCAAACCCCCAAAGGCCGAGTTTAGAACTGGGCTCTGATACCAACTTGTAACACCCCAAACCCAGCCCAAACACCACGGTCGAATTCAAAATGTTACTGGGAAAGGTGTTGAGAAAATTTGGGTTTTAAGAATGAAGAAAATGAATTTAAAATTCTAAGATTAAACTCCATTTTAAAAAAAGGTTTCTCGTTTAAACATAGCAATTTATTTAAAAATAAAACGTTTGGGTTGCACAAGTTCAAATCATTATTTATACGAAAATTTTGGGAAACCGAAAGGTTTATAAGTAATCTATATTTTGAAAAGTTCATTTAAATTCGAGTATTGCAGATATCTTAGAGTTTCTTTATAAATTAACCATCTGATAGTGGATCTAACTTAAAACTTAAAAATCCAAAGTATTTAAATTGGCCTTATTACAATAAAATACCCCAAAAAGTAATTAAAGTTTATGATGTACTTTAAGCATAAAATGGCTTCTGCATGGCCACCTTGACTCCACTCTAGCCCGATCCAAAGTATCACGTATTACCTACATTGTTTGAAAAATAGGGTGAGTGGTTTTGACTCAGTGTGCAATTAAGCCACACATATCCACAATTGGGCTTTCCCCCAAAAGCACATCAAATCGATATACCACATATTATCATACATTATGTTAACCCACCTCAACCTAGCATCCATCCATTACACACCACCCGTACATCCAACCACCACACACCGGGGGATTACTAAATTGACCCTCCGTCCGCTACACACCTCTTTGGCAATCAAGCTACTCAAAGTCCACTTAGTGGTCTAGCCACTGATCCACATGATTAAAATCACAAATATCCACGATGAGACTCAAGGTCGTTATCAATCCACTATGTGGCTCGAGGCCATCATCAAACCACGTACATAAATGTACACATTTCCCCCTTTTTCAATATATCCCGAACCCCATGCACATGCAGCATAATATGATGAAATGGTAACATAACTTATGAACATACTCGATATGCATATACGACATGCTTACATAGATCCACAATTACTAACCACATCCACAACATAGGTAGTATACTAACCTAATTACCGGATTACCCAACATGAGCAATAACATACCACCACAGCCACTTATTCGGCTACCACACATATCACATACATTTAATTAATTTTAAACAAGGAAAGTAAAGAAATAGTGTGCTAATTACACACCTGATAACCCGTAATACCACGCTCTCAACATCGATGCTATCACTAACCGACACTATCGCTATTTGCCTATGATCCTATTCTGACGCTGGCCCACATCGCGGTGGCCAATCCCGAACTGCTGAAACTGATCGCTTCTTGAACTTAGGCGTAGGGACTATGTGCCCAACCCCTTTCTCTCCTTGGCTGGTACTCGCATCCATCGAATAGTGCTTAATCAGAAGACTCAATTAAATGTTAAATCAGATCTTAAACGAAGCTAAATAATATCTAAATCAATAACCTTACCAAAGTCGACTCAAATCCCAAAGATTCTTACTTGATCTTGAAAGCTGTCGAAATCCCTACATATGCCAATATCAGATTCGGCCTAACCTTAATAGACAAAGAAATGGCCTTTGGCCGTACCAAATATCTTCTTACCTTGCTTGGTCAAATCCCGAAAGATCCTTAATACTCCTATCATTTGGCTTATACAGAGAACCCAAACTCCCTTCCTATATAGCTTGGCCTTTGTGTGAAAGAAAAGAGAAAAGAATTTGAAAAGGGATACTAGGTTGGCTTTGTTCAAGTACAAAAAAAGAATAGAAGAGAAATGCAAAAGAACTCTACCACCAAGTTTAGAGATGCAAAACAATTTTTGTTTAAAAGCTCCTAGCATTCTACCTATTGAAATTGAAAAGAAGAAGAAGAAGAAGTGTCTTGCAAATTTTGTCTGCTTTTGACTAGGAAAACTTGCTTACCCAAAAGAGCTTTGACCAAAGGTAGGAAAAGGACACCAAAGCCAAAAGAGATTTTGCAAAGATGAGAGCACTTGGGTCTTGGCTTCCAAAATGAAAAAAAAGAACAAAGAGATTCAGCTTAGGCTATTGCAAGTGACCAAAATTACACATGCCAAAAGGCACATTCTGCACACCCAATTACCAACCGGCCACACATCCCCCTTCCCCAAACTCTCTCCAACCGCCAAATCTCCCCATTTACTCCCACACCTCATGAATTTGGCCATACACCTCGGGTTCCCACGCCGCTTCTTCCACGCCATGATTCCGCCTAAAGAACCTTAACCAGAGGCACAGACTTCCTGCAGAACCTTCACATCCCGGTCTAAAATCTGTACAGGCTCTTCTTCCATGGACATATCCGGATTTACCTCGATCTCTTCTATCGTTACCACATGTGATGGATCGAACGATATCGCCAAGCATCGAACGTGGAACACGTCATGAATCGACTTAGCTCACCGCAACTCGAAATGATATGTAATCGTCCCACTCGTCTTAATACCTTATACTGCCCAATAAACCTCGGACTTAGCTTGCCTTTCTTCCTAACCTTAATACTTTCTTCCACGGTGAGACCTTCAGAAGACCCGATCTCCCACAAAGAAATTCAATATCTCTCCATTTAAGATCGGCATAGGACTTCGCGGTCCAAAGCTTCCTTCAATCGAGCTGAATTAACTTAACCTTGTCTTTAGTCTACTCGCTAACTCTGGTCCCAACAATCGACGCTCACTTAGCTCGCATCAACAAGTAGGTGAATGACACTTTCTACCGCATAATGCCTCATAAGGTGCCATCTTGATACTCGCTGATAGCTGTTGTTGTAGGCGAACTCACCAACAAGAGATACTCCTCCCAACTACCCTCAAGTCCAATACCCAACCTCGTAGCATATCCTCCAAGATCAGATAACCCTTTCCATTGCCCGTCGATCATGGATGAAATGTCAGTGCTAAAATCTAACCGTACCATCGCAAGACATCGTGAATTCCTTACCACCTCTCGGTTGGATCGAGCGGAGCTTCACCAAAATCTTCTTTAACTTATCAAAGCTCTCCGCCGCTCACCCAAATAAATGGAACTCCTTTCTCAATAATTTGGTCATTGGTGCCGCGATCAATGAGAAACCTCTACAAATCTTCTAGAGTATCCCGCCAAGCCCGAAAACTCCGAATCTCCGCCATTGACTTAGGCGGCTTCCAATCCAAAACCGCTTCTATCTTGCGGGGAGAAAATAATATTAGACTTTTGGTTTCGGCAAACCAAAAAGAAAGAGCAATATTCAAAATAGAAAAGAACCCCTTACCTCAATAGTAGAAATCGATTGGAAGAGTTGACAGTAGTTGAACGACGGTGCTTCCTCTAACAAAAGATAATCAAAAGGTGTTACTACCCAAAAGAGATCCGGATTTATAAAATAACAAGAGACGAAAGAAGAAGAGGAG
Source organism: Gossypium rotundifolium (assembly GCA_025506655.1). Taxonomy (NCBI): domain Eukaryota; kingdom Viridiplantae; phylum Streptophyta; class Magnoliopsida; order Malvales; family Malvaceae; genus Gossypium; species Gossypium rotundifolium. Next base: position 48,441,031 of record CP106730.1, on the reverse strand, counting down.
AAAAAAATAAGGGAAAATGAATAGCTATAAGAATCGGCTACCAAGAGAAAGAGATTATTCGGTTTTTTGACAAAAAGAAATGAGGGTTCTCCAAATGAAGAAAAAGAAAGGAGAAGGAATGGGACGTATGGTTCGGCTTTGAAATAGAGATGAAGGTTGAAGGCTTCCAAAGTGAAATGAAATAAAGAAGAAGGAAGAGTTTAGGCTTAGGAGGTTTTGGCTATGGTGAGGGTGGAGGGTGTGTCTCGCTTTTGGAGAGTGAAAGCTCAAAGTTGACAAAGTGAAGAATAAAAAGAAGAGAAGAGAGAGTTGTGGTTTGGTCCTTTTAATGGAGATAAAGAAAAGAGAAAATGAGAGTGAACAAGATGCCTAAATGGTCATCCTTCCTTCGATTTTTGGTCAAATGGAGAGAAAAAGAATTGAAAAGCTCTTGACTAACACATCCGACAAAGAGAACTAAAGAATGGAAAGAAAATGCCAAGAAGATGGACACACACATACTAGCTCAATTTTGGCACCTACTCTCACCTTACATGACCAAAATTGCCATCCCCCTAGAGTTCCAAATTCGGCCAACACTCCTCCCTTCACCAAATCCCCCTTTTTCCTCCTCATTTTTCTCTTCTCCTCTCATTCAAACTCATTTGAATGATTCAAACCTTCTATCCCACTCTCCACCACACATTCAAACACCTTGACCAATTCAAACTTCCACTTTCAAGTGCCATAACCGAATCCAACTCTCCACTCCCCTTGATGCAAAAACAAACCTCAAAATGCTCATCATGCTGCTCGAACCTACTCCCCCTTGGAACTCCTTTGACGTAAATTCTCCCCCTTTCTCCCATGCGTTACATTGCCACTCCACCACTTCCTTTCTTGTGTCATAACCTCCTCATTAATTCCCTTAAGGCCTAGCTCCCCTAGCTCTCCCCTAAAGGCTTAAAAACAAAAATTTTTACTAAGGCTCCTACCTAACCCCAATGTTTCCTGAAGCCCCCAAACACACTCTAACAACATCCAAAGCATATTAGCACATAGAAATAAATTAAAATGTGAGACCCCTAAATCTCGGATGTTACAGGAAGTGTATGCAAAATAGGCCAGTTGCGTGGATAATTTGCCACCCACATAAGGGTCATATATACAAGCACAAATCTCATGTATTTAAACATCAATTGGCAGCCAAAACATACCATCGTATACACCAAATAATCATCAACAATATCATCTATTTCCTTACTAAAAATCAACACAAATAAGTCCATCCAAATACCAATTTCACAACCTAAAGTATTCAAGTTGAGCATCATATAATTCTTACCATAATTCACATTTAATCCATCATTCTCATCAACCAAATAATCATGAAATATACCATATTCATATCTCATTCATAAATTCAACATCATTCAACTTCCAAGCCAAATCTGTAACATCTCGAATTAGGGCCTAGTCGAAACAGTGGTTTTGACACTACAAATCCGACTTAAGAAAATTTATTTTTATTATATTTTTATGGTCTACAATTTCACGGAACAATTTCGTGAAAATTTTGTTTCAAAAATTTTGACGTTTCGCCACTCAATTTAGTCAAAAGGACTAAATTGTAAAAAGTGCAAAACTTGAGTTCTAGAAGTTAGAGGTGTCAAATTGCTATGAAATTTTAAAGTAGAGGTTCTTAAATGGCAATTAGCCCATTGGTTAAATTTTTGGACAAAAATGGATATGGTATATGTTAGATAATATATTTTTTTGTAAGGGCATTTTGGTCCTTTTGTAAATTAGATGAATTAAAAACAAAATTAAAATGCCAATTTTTTCCATCTTCTCCATATGGATAAAATTTACCAAGAGAAGACATGGCTAGGGTTTTCTACACTTTCCAAGCTCATGACCCGAAAAACGAGACTTGGACCTAGAAGTGGAGAAAAATCAAAAATCAAGAAAGTTGGTAAAGTGGTTGTTTCGGCATTCGAGGTAAGTTGGTGTGTTAATATGTTTACGAGAATGATTTAATATGTTTACGAGAAGTTGATGGATGGTATGTATGGTATGGAAAATGTGATGTTTATTGTGTCATGTGAAATTGAATGGCAAATTAATGTTACAGGAATTGAATGTTAAATTAATATTACATGGGTTGTATGAGTTGCTACACGATTGTACCTGACGAGATTTCGACAAGAAAGTTTATATGTTGTAACACCCTGAATTAGGGGTTATTTGTAATTTAATTAATTTCCCATGTATACTTGAAGAAATTAATAATATGATTTTATTTGGCATGTTTGAGGGTCCAAAAATAAACCCGGGCTAGGCCTGACTTAGGGCTAAAAATTTATTTTTAAAGTGTTTAAAGGAGGGAAGCTAGGAATAGTTAGGGTTTAAATAAAAATTCGGGTAAGAATCCGACATGAAAGGCAGGTAGTAGGAGTGGCTTGGGGCGCCACTTGAGAGGGAGAGGTTTTGGGTTCGAAACGCAAGGGAAGCCAGGAAGAAATTTTGTTTTGGGCCTTTTAAGGCCATAAGGAAAGGGCCAAGAGGAAGGTTTTATAAATAAATAAAAAAGGGTATTTGACATGAAAGTCGACTAGGAGAATTGGCCTGGGGCGTTGGAAGAGAGGATGCTGCGCTTGGACTCGTGTTTGAGTCCTGGGGGTAGCACATGTGTGCGTTTATTTTTGTTTTAGCGCCAAAGCATAAGGAGCCAGCGAAGGATGGCTTATAAAAATGTCGCGACGAGTTATGACATGAAAGTCTATTCGGAAAGTTGGCAAGGCGTTAAGAAGGGGGTGCTTGCTTGGGGTGCTGTGTTCAATCCAAGGAGCAAGACTGGTTTTTTTTCTCTCTTCTTTTTTGTCAAGGCGTGAAGGATGAAGGAGTTTGGCGCACTTTGGACTCCCAAGGTAGGTGGAAGAGGTAAGTTTGGTGTTTTATTTTCACTCAATTTGTTTAAACAAGGATAGGAGATAAAGTGTTATTATCCTAGGTGATAATTAATAGTTTAATTATCAGCAAAGAGAGGAGAATTTGGCAACATTAGGACTCTTTGGGGCTATTTTTGTAAACAAATAGAGCAAAGAAATTTCCAGAACTATTTACTTTTCTTTTCCTTTGCTATTGCTTAAATTCCCTAGGGAATTCTTCAAAATTCCACTTTTCTTCTTTTATTCTAGCCAAAAACCACCCTTGATTTCCCCTACATCTCTTCTTTCTTTTTCCTCCTTGGTGTGCCAAATTTCTTCCCCCTATGTGGTGTAGTCTTAGTCGAATATTGAGAGTAGTATAGATCTCTTTGGATCCTTGTTGTCAACCGATTTGGTGAAGGTAAGAAGTGCCGAAACTCTCCTCCTATAATTCTTATTCCCTGTCGATTTGGTTGAATGAAAAAGGGTCGAAATATATTGATGGATGTGTGTTGGAACCGATTCCTAGGAACTTTGGGATCTCAAAGCAGGAAATCTAATCTACCATTCTTTGTCAAACAGTTGGTAAGTAGTGGTAAGGTTCTATTCTTAGTGAGTATTTAATTAGTGTTCAAAGCCGAAGGCTACTAATTTTTGATAAGTGTCGATTGTAGGGAAGTGAAACCGATTCACACTTGGAGTGTGTTGGCTAGGGTTCAAAAGCATTTGGGTAAGGCTTCGTATTCAAGCAATAACCCCTTTGGATTGTTTTGGTTTGGCCGAATGGCCTTAGTACTAATATTTGTTAATGGCCGAAAATAGGGCAAGGAAGGCTAGTGTGGCCGATTGACTTTTCAGGATTTAAAATTATCGTCGGTGACAGGTGTGTACATACACACTTTATGATTGATTAACTGTGCTAAATATTGTGTGTGCTAAATCTGATTTATGTAGCTTTGGATTCGATACCGTAATGGTATAAGCAATGGTTTGGGTAAGTCTCTGTCAATATGAGTTACTATGTGATGCTTTTGGGAAGCATGGCATATTTGGTATATGTGATTTATTATATGTTGGCATGAAATCTGTTGTATATCATGAATTGATGTGGGATATATGAGTGGAGGGGGAATTGATTTTCGTGTCGACGACACCAGTGATTTGGTATCACATTGTGACTACGGTCACCAGAGGTTTGGCACCTCCAGAGGTTTGGCACCTCATAGCGTCTCGTCCCTGTGGCTTAACACCACCGTGGGTTGGCCCCACTTTGAGATATGGGATTGACGCCAATGATTTGGTATCACAAGATGGGTTGGCCCCATCACTTGATTTGTGACTATACGTCACCAGTGGTTTGGCACCACAATGTTGATGAATATCGTGACTATACGTCACCAGTGGTTTGGCACCACCAGTGGTTTGGTACCGCACGGGGTAGAGAAAGGCGTTTGGATGGTTAGGTTGGGTGCATAACTTAGTGCATGTTAATCTGTTATAATTGTGTATGATGTTGCATTTAACCGGAAAGGGTTACACATCGAGTCTTGGTGACTCACCTTTTCCTTTAATATTTTTCGGTGACTCGTAGATCGCGGATGTGGAGCCGACGGACTCGAGGTGGCCATGCAAAGAAATTATAGGCGAGATGGACTTTTAATTATTTATGTTTTATTTTGGTTTTTTTATTCAAGATGTAATAAGGCCTCCTAAGATTATTTTTTATTATTTTATTTGTTTGGATGAATTATTTAAACTGTTTTAATAACTTTAAAATGACTACACAAATTTTCCTAAATTCCAACGAAAATGTCTTTATATCGTACCATCGGGTACAATAACAAAATTTGTAACAACTTGACTTGAATTATTTTTTTATTAACCGAGTATTGTCTTCTTAATACACTCAACTGTTTTAAAACAAGTCAACATCTTATACTCTAAATAAACTCGGCTAAACAAAGGATTTCAAAATATTTTCATCTGTAACATACCGAATTTGGCCATAGTGTTTGGGCCGGGTTTGGGGTGTTACAAATTGGTATCAGAGCCCAGTTCAAAACTCGGCTGTGGGGGGCCCAAGGCCCAAAATGTTTTGTTTTGTTAGTAGGCCTTATTATGATGTTTTGAGAAACTATTTTGGCTTGAACAACATGGCACCGAGTCTCCGGCACCTATCCGCCCAGGTAAGTACTTCTATCAATTTTTGTGAACTCTTTTGATTAGGGGTAGAAGGGAAAAATGGGAACGTAGACTACTAGAGTAGAAACTATTGAACCCTAGGGCTAGCATACCCCAACAAAAAAAAAATGCATAAGATTTAATAATTACCTAAACAACCCTGTGAGTTGTCACTAAGCAAAGGATGTGGCAATCGTTATACGCATGACTAGGATTGGATTCGGTGGGGGCCTGGTATTTAAGCAGTCCTCGTGACTCACCTCCTACTCACTTGAATCCTACCTGGTGCGTAGTAACGGTTCATCCTAGCTGAGATGACACACTCACAGGCTAAATTCAATAACTAAAACCCGAAAGGGACTAGCCGTTTTATTTTGGAAATAATTAAAATTTTAGTTTTAAAAAAAGACCAAAATACCCCTGGTTTGTAACATACCCTCCGTATGAAAATTTTCAAATAGAAATTTTCAAAACATCCTTCTTTTGTGAATTCACTTAGAACCCAAATTTTTGGGAAATTATTTTGTGAAAATACCCTGATTATGTAAAATTACTAAAGTACCCTTAGGGGTAAAATTTCGAAAACGCCCTTGAAACATGAAATTTCCAAAATACCCACAGTTTTAATCCACAAATTTCATCACATGAAAAGTGCCCAAAAATCATAAAATTCAAAAACGATATGATTTTGTAAAATTACAAAATTGCCCCTAACCTACAAAATTACCAGAATACCCCTAACTTTCAAAATTTTACAAACATCACTATTTTAGAAAATGCAATTATCAAAAAGAGCCCTCAAAGATTTCATAACCTTTGAAACATCCCTGATTTATCAAATTTTACAAATTCACCTTGATTATGAAAAATTACCAAAATGCCCCTGAGTTTCAAAATCACCAAAAGACCCCCAAATTTCAAAATTTTCCAAATACCCCAGGAAATTAAGAGATTTAAAATAATTTTTGACAAAATCATCCGAGAACCTGTGTTTTGAAAAATTACCAAAAAAAATACCCCTATAGGACAAATTACGGAAATACCCCCGGGTAGTGGAAAAACAATCACCATGAAATCAACAACGTCTCTTTGAATGAATGAATGGAAAACTGTGTGTTTGTATGTTTACGATAGAACCACTCCTAAACTCTTGCCATAAAATTTCTTCGCGGCTAACCAAGTGAAATACTAATCCATAAAAATTTCTTAATCAGATTAAAGTGCAATAGTTAGAATGAGCTCTAGAGGACATGGCCGTCGTGGACGTGGTAAGGGCAGGATAACCGTGTCAGAACCCGTGAGGTCGGGTCAGGAATCAGAGAATGGGGTACCACCGCCACCACCACCCCCAATTTTTAGAGCTGAGGAGCAGGATCAGACCGGAGGTGAGGCAGTGTCGCAAGCTGTGTTGCGAGTCCTCGAGTTGGTGGCTGGGGCTAGTGGAAATTTGGGAGCTCAAAAATCTGTTCCCGAGTGACTCCGATCTAACGGAGCTGAGGTATTTTGGGGTGTGTCGGGAGTGGCACCCAGTGCAGCAGAATATTGGCTAGAATCAACGGAAAGGATTATGGACGATCTTGACCTGACTAATGAGGAGAAGTTAAAAGGAGCAGTGTCGCTTCTGAAGGATGAAGCGTATCAGTGGTGGCTCACGGTCCGAGATGGTGCCACGACAGATGATCTTACATGGGATTACTTCAAAGCTGCTTTTCAGAAGAAGTATGTGGGCACCAGCTACACTGATGCTCAGAGGAAAGCTTTTTTGGGGTTAGTACAAGGAAATAAGTCGATTAATCGAATATGAGGCGAAATTTTAAGGTTTGAACCGCTATGCTCGGGGAATTGTGTCAACGGAGCACGAACGCTGTGTTCGCTTTGAGGACGGACTTAGGGATGATCTAAGGTTACTGATTGCTCCACAACAAGAGCATGAGTTTTCAGTCCTAGTGGAAAAGGCTAAGGTAGCCGAAGGGATCAAGGAGTCCGTAAGATGTAATCACGAAAGAATAAATGTAAGAGAGGCTTTGGATCGCCCGGATCGGGCAGTAGTGTGGAGAAGAGGGCTAGATTTGGGGAATCAAAAGAGCCACAAAGCCTACTCAAGGCCACCTCGATGTGCTAGATGCGGAAATCCCACTCGGAGAATGTTTGGTGGAAGTAGAGGTGCTTTGAATGTGGATCGTTGGATCACCGTGTAAGGGATTGTCCTCAGAAGTTAGCTAAGAATCACCCAGAGGGTCAGAACCGTGCTCAGGTTAGAAATGAAGGACCACCACAGAGGGTCGAGGTGCAGCTAGAGGTAATGGTAACAGGCGTGGCGAGGTAATTGAAGGTGCAAGGCGATGAGGCAACCAAGGTTGGTTTATGCAATTAGCCATCGCGAGGAGGAAGATGTGCGGATATGACAACGGTAAGTTTCTTATTTCAAAATACCTCAATTGTCTTGTTTGTGGTTACGTTAGTTCACTCTTATGTAGCTAGTAAAGTGTATGGGACTTGGATTATGGACGTAGGGAATGTTTCTAGAAAGTGTGATAGATCTTTAAGATCAGAGTGCGCAACAGTAGCGTAGGGTGATGAGTTAAGGATACACGATTGGACGATAGTAAGTAATTTTGAGGACGAAATTATTTTAAGGGGGTAGAATTGTAACACCCTGAATTAGGGGTTATTTGTAATTTAATTAATTTCCCATGTATACTTGAAGAAATTAATAATATGATTTTATTTGGCATGTTTGAGGGTCCAAAAATAAACCCGGGCTAGGCCTGACTTAGGGCTAAAAATTTATTTTTAAAGTATTTAAAGGAGGGAAGCTAGGAATAGTTAGGGTTTAAATAAAAATTCGGGTAAGAATCTGACATGAAAGGCAGGTAGTAGGAGTGGCTTGGGGCGCCACTTGAGAGGGAGAGGTTTTGGGTTCGAAACGCAAGGGAAGCCAGGAATAAATTTTGTTTTTGGGCCTTTTGCGTCATAAGGAAAGGGCCAAGAGGAAGGTTTTATAAATAAATAAAAAAGGGTATTTGACATGAAAGTCGACTAGGAGAATTGGCCTGGGGCGTTAGAAGAGAGGACTGCGGCGCTTGGACTCGTGTTTGAGTCCTGGGGGTAGCACATGTGTGCGTTTATTTTTGTTTTAGCGCCAAAGCATAAGGAGCCAGCGAAGGATGGCTTATAAAAATGTCACGACGAGTTATGACATGAAAGTCTATTCGGGAAAGTTGGCAAGGGCATTAAGAAGGGGGTTTGCTGGGGTGCGTGTTGAATCCAAGGAGCAGCACTGGTTTTTTTCTTCTCTCTTTTTCTTCTTGGCGTGAAGGATGAAGGAGTTTGGCTGCACTTTGGACTCCCAATGTAGGCTGGAAGAGGTAAGTTTGGTGTTTTATTTTCACTCAATTTGTTTAAACAAGGATAGGAGATAAAGTGCTATTATCCTAGGTGATAATTAATAGTTTAATTATCAGCAAAGAGAGGAGAATTTGGCAGCATTAGGACTCTTTGGGGGCTATTTTTGTACAGCAAATAGAGCAAAGAAATTTCCAGCAACTATTTACTTTTCTTTTCCCTTTGCTACTGCCGAAATTCCCTAGGGAATTCTTCAAAATTCCAGCTTTCTCTTCTTTTATTCTAGCCAAAAACCACCCTTGATTTCCCCTACATCTCTTCTTTCTTTTTCCTCCTTGGTGTGCCGAATTTCTTCCCCCTATGTGGTGTAGTCTTAGCTGAATATTGAGAGTAGTATAGATCTCTTTGGATCCTTGTTGTCAACCGATTTGGTGAAGGTAAGAAGTACCGAAACTCTCCTCCTATAATTCTTATTCTCTGTCGATTTGGTTGAATGAAAAAGGGTCGAAATATATTGATGGATGTGTGTTGGAACTAATTCCTAGGAACTTTGGGATCTCAAAGCAGGAAATCTAATCTACCATTCTTTGTCAAACAGTTGGTAAGTAGTGGTAAGGTTCTATTCTTAGTGAGTATTTAATTAGTGCTCAAAGCCGAAGGCTACTAATTTTTGATAAGTGTCGATTGTAGGGAAGTGAAACCGATTCACACTTGGAGTGTGTTGGCTAGGGTTCAAAAGCATTTGGGTAAGGCTTCGTATTCAAGCAATAACCCCTTTGGATTGTTTTGGTTTGGCCGAATGGCCTTAGTACTAATATTTGTTAATGGCCGAAAATAGGGCAAGGAAGGCTAGTGTGGCCGATTGACTTTTCGGGATTTAGAATTATCGTCGGTGACAGGTGTGTACATACACACTTTATGATTGATTAATTGTGCTAAATATTGTGTGTGCTAAATCTGATTTATGTAGCTTTGGATTCGATACCGTAATGGTATAAGCGATGGTTCGGGTAAGTCTCTGTCAATATGAGTTACTATTTGATGCTTTTGGGAAGCATGGCATATTTGGTATATGTGATTTAATTATATGTTGGCATGAAATCTGTTGTATATCATGAATTGATGTGGGATATATGAGTGGAGGGGGAATTGATTTTCGTGTCGTCAGACACCAGTGATTTGGTATCACATTGTGACTACGGTCACCAGAGGTTTGGCACCTCCAGAGGTTTGGCACCTCATAGCGTCTCATCCCTGTGGCTTAACACCACCGTCGGTTGGCCCCACTTTGAGATATGGGATTGACGCTAGTGATTTGGTATCACAAGATGGGTTGGCCCCATCACTTGATTTGTGACTATACGTCACCAGTGGTTTGGCACCACAATGTTGATGAATATCGTGACTATACGTCACCAGTGGTTTGGCACCACCAGTGGTTTGGTACCACACGGGGTAGAGAAAGGCGTTTGGATGGTTAGGTTGGGTGCATAACTTAGTGCATGTTAATCTGTTATAATTGTGTATGATGTTGCATTTAACCGGAAAAGGGTTACACATCGAGTCTTGGTGACTCACCTTTTCCTTTAATATTTTTCGTGTGACTCGTAGATCGCGGATGTGGAGCCGATGCACTCGAGGTGGCCATGCAGTGAAATTATAGACAAGATGGACTTTTAATTATTTATGTTTTATTTTGGTTTTATTTATTCAAGATGTAATAAGGCCTCCTAAGATTATTTTTTATTATTTTATCTGTTTGGATGAATTATTTAAACTGTTTTAATAACTTTAAAATGACTACACAAATTTTCCTAAATTCCAACGAAAATGTCTTTATATCGTACCATCGGGTACAATAACAAAATTTGTAACAACTTGACTTGAATTATTTTTTTTATTAACTGAGTATTGTCTTCTTAATACACTCAACTATTTTAAAACAAGTCAACATCTTATACTCTAAATAAACTCGGCTAAACAAAGGATTTCAAAATATTTTCATCTGTAACATACCGAATTTGGCCATAGTGTTTGGGCCGGGTTTGGGGTGTTACATATGTAAATAATGCATTTATTTTACTTGTACAATAATTATTTTGCTAGATATTATGCAAATCATTGGGTGATAACTAAAATATGAAAATGAATGGAATGGGAAATTCTCGATTGAACCTTCAAAAATCGAAAGATCCGGAAATATGTAGCTAGGTAACACGAGTGATAAGGGACCTTCACCGTGTACACAAGAAAGTTACTAGATGGCAAAATTTGATATGTAGCTAGGCCACATGGATGATAAGGGACTTTCACCATGTGTGCAAGAAAGCTACGGGATAATAATTTCATATGTAACTAGGTCACATGTGTAATACTGTGTGTATACCATGTGTACAAGAAAGTTACGGGTTATGAGTAGCTAGGTCACATGAGTGGTTCCTAGTGTTGGACACCATGTAGACAAGAAATCTATGAGATGGAATGGCTAGGTCACATGGGTGATAAGGGACCTTCACCATGTGTACAAGAAAGCCAAATTATGTGTAGGTGGAGCTATGTGCTGAGACCACCGAGTATTAGGGGTTTTCTAAAGGGGTTCAACGAGATAATTTACTAATGATGATTGGTGTGATCATGTTATGAATAAGTACAAGTGTGAATGTGACCAATTGAGAAATGTGGAAAATGTATGTATGAACAATATGTTCGATATGTAATCAGAAATTGAAAAGGTTGGTATAAGCAAGTGAAGAACACAACTGAAGTGAAAGAGAGAGCAAAAATTTACAATAAAACTGTTTGGATAGCAGCAGTGACATGAGTTTGAAAAATCACTAAAAATAGTAGAGATTAAATTATAAGTTGGATAAGATATTTATTTAAATATTATTGAGTTTATTTTCATATAAAAGAAACATAGAAAACAAATGATTCATATATTTTGAGATATTTAAATTTCTGTGAGACTGGTTCAGAATGATTACGTGATCCCCTATTCTGCCTTGGAAAATTCATTACAAAGTTTAAAAAAAATAATTCTGGGATATAATTTATATTCTTGAAATTCTGAATGAGTCTATTTTCAAATTAACTAAATAAGAAGGTCATATGAACTGTGTACGAGGAGAAAATTAATTCGTAGTGAAGAGAGATTAGAATAGTCAAACAATAAAATAGGCGAATATTTAATGAATAAACTGTATTGATTGGCTAAACCAGAAATTCTAGAAATTTTATGGTAAGAAGATATGTGAGTTTAGTTTTATGGAAAATTGACAGATCTTAATTTGGAGTTCCATAGCTCCAAATATAAATAATTTAGTGACTATGACTCGAGTAGACAACTTGAGATGAACATGAATAAAAAGTGGAACTATGTTCAATTATGATTGTATTATCTTGAGAACATATTGTGAATATTTATAAAAACCTGTTAATAAATCACTTATTATTTACATACTTACTTACTAAGCTTCGTAGCTTACTTCCCTTCATTTCCCATATCTTATAGGGTTGTATGCTAACTCGAGTTGGAGATCGCCGGAGATGTAATCACACTATCAAGCTATCATCGTGGGGTAAAAGTGAATACAAACCTCTTAAGTTTATGGCATGTATAGGAGACTTAGTCATTTGTATATGTCATAATTGGTTTGGCCTAAAATGTTGGCCTTTAATATTTAGCAGTTCATTTTGTATAATTTGGATGAAATTTTATGACTCAGTTTAATACGTTTTCAAGTGTATGTGTTTTTGTAATGCCCCGTACCCTATTCCGGCATTGAATACGGGTAAGGAGTGTTACAAAATCACATGGAAAGGCTTAAGCCTTTCAAAACATGCCATAACTTCTAGCCTATACATACATCTTTCCAAAAGTACTAAAATAGATTACCGATAGTGTGATAGATATGCTGACGATCTCCAGATTCGAGCTAGCTTTATTGACATTGTAAAACATGGAAACAAATCACATAGTAAGCTTTCAAAAGCTTAGTAAGGTCATAATATAATACATATTTCTCAATAATACCACATCAATACATAATTAAACCATCACATACATAAATTGCACCATTAGGCTCATCATCAATCTTAGCCATATGCTCAAGTATCTACTTATTCAACTCTTAAGGCTATCATCAACCACATAGGTTCAAACGTACCTTGATCAACACATAGTTACTCATCATTCATGCTACTCAATTTCTCGATATTACCTCTTGTTCAACCTTTAGCTATTCCTTTGATTTATTCGTACAGTTAGTGCCAATTTCATAACCAAAACATAATCGTCATTGCACATTTAGTTCCGATATGTTAAACCGAACTTATATCGGTATCACACATATAATGCCTAATCGATAAGCTGAAGATTATATCTTTCCGTACACACAGTGCTAATCATTAAAGTCGTAGCTTCTATCATTTCGCACACACATTGCTAATCAACATTGTATCAACTCAATTTTGCACACTTAGTGCTTCAATACTCGAACACGTACATAACACATTTTATTCCATTAATATACATTCATTCATTTCTCATCACATAAATACTAGTTTAATAGCAAGTATTATATCCGAACTTACCTTGGATGTCGAAATACCAAAACGGTCAATTAATCGAGCACCTTGTCTTTGTCTCGATCTCGATCCGAACCTCTCCTTTCTTGGTCTATACACATTAAAATTCAATCCATGCAATCACCAATTTGTTCAATTTAATCCATGCACACTTATTTAGGGCATTTTACAAAATAGCCCTCACATTTTCACATTTTGACATATTAGTCCCTAATTCATCAAGTCACAAAATACACCAAATTTCTATTCACATAAGCTTAGACATATTCTTCCCATGCTAATACAAGCCCACACATTTCATTTATTTCACATCTTAGTCCTTCAATTTACATTTTTCTCAATTTAGCCCAATTAGCCAATTTCACTAAAAATTCAAAGACAAAGTATGTTAACCCAACACTAATCTTTCATATTTCACCAACTAACAACACAAAGCTCACAGTTCATCTATGGCACTTTTCAAATTCATCACCAATTCACAAAATTTAAACATGGGTTTGAAAGAGCACGAAGCAACGACCACAAAAACGTAAAAATTATCAAAAACCAAATTGAAAACACATACCAATTTGAGCCTAAGCTTGCCAAAAGTAAAGATGCTTCAAACCCTTATTTTCTATCTCAAATTCAGTGGAAGATGAACACTTTTTCCACCAATTTCATGTTTGTTTAATTAATATTAGCTTAATATTCATTTTACTAATTTTCCCTTTTATTAATTATATAAGACAAATAAACATTAAGGTTAATATGTTGTTTAACAATCCACTAACTTTAATAATGGGCCAATTGCCTTATAAGGCCTCCACATTATAAAGACAACATAAATTAAGCACTTAACAATCAACACACAGCATTTTACACTTTATGCAATTAAGTCCTTTCTCACAATTTGACACACAGTCAATAAAATTTTCACACGAAACCTTCACACAGGCTCAATCACACATTATAAACGTCAAAAATAATTTTGAATTTTTCTCCGACTTTGGATTTGTTACAACTCTCCCCCTTAGGGATTTTCATCCCCAAAAATTTTACCAGTGAATAGATGTGGATATTGCTCTATCATAACATTCTCAGGCTCCCATGTAGCCTATTCCATTCCATGTTTGTGCCTCAACACTTTCACTAAAGAGATATTCTTATTTCTCAACTCTTTGGTCTCTTGTGCCAAAATTGGAATCGGTTCTTCACTATATGACAAATCTGACTGAATTTCAACCTCAACAGGAGCAATAACATGAGACGGACCAGATCTGTACCGACGGAGCATCGACACATGAAACACATTATGAATCTTTTCTAGCTTAGGTGGCAACATCAATTTATAAGTAATCGGCCCAACTCGTTCAATGATCTCATATGTCCCGATAAACCTCAGACTCAACTTACCTTTTCGGCCAAATCAAAGTATTTTCTTCCACGGAGACACTTTCAGGAAAACTTTGCCACCAATCTTAAATTTGATATCCTTCCGTTTCAAGTTTGCATAAGATTTCTGACGATCTGAGGCCGCTTTCAAACTGTCACGAATCACTTTCACTTTCTGTTCAGTCTCTTTTATTAGATCAACCCCGTGAATCTTATTCTCACTCAGCTCAGTCCAATATAATGGAGTTCGACAGTTTTAGCCATGGAGAGCTTTATACAGTGCCATTTTAATGATAGATTGAAAATTGTTATTATAACCAAATTCTATTAACGGTAAATGTTTTTCCCACGTACTTTTAAACTCAAGTGTACAGCATCTCAACATATCTTCGAGAACATGGATAATCCGCTAGGACTGACAATCCGTCTGTGGATGAAATGCAGTACTAAAATGCAACTTTGTGCCTAAAGTCTCTTACAATTTCTTCCAAAATCGCGAGGTAAATCTCAGGTCTCTGTCAGATACAATAGATAGTGGCACCTCGTGCAATCTCACAATCGCAGCAATATACAATTTAGCCAATTTATTAAGTGCATAATCTGTTCTCACCGGAACGAAATGAGTTGATTTCGTCAGTCTGTCAACTATCACCCAGATTGTATCTTTCTTTCCTAGAGAAAAAGGCAATCCTGACACAAAGTCCATTGTGATCCTCTCCTATTTCCACTCAGGAATCATAATCAGCTGTAACAAGCCTGACGGAACCTAATGTTCAGCTGTAATTTGCTGACAAACTAAACATTTCGACACAAAGTCAGAGATATCTCTTTTCATACCATGCCACCAATAAAATTGTTTCAGATCATTATACATTTTTGTACTCCCCAGATGCACAGTCAAACGACTATTATGAGCTTCGTTCAAAATTAACTGAATCAGCTCTGAATTCTTCGAAACACAAATCCAATCTCTAAATCTCAAATAATCATCACTATCAACTCGAAATTCTGAATCCGAATTCAAATCACATTGAGCTCATTTTGCTATCATTTCAACATCACTTTTCCAAGCATCGCAAATCTGAAGTACGAACATCGGTCTCACTTTTAACTCAGCCAAAACTGAATCATCACACAGATCTATCTAAGAATTCATAGCTCCCAAAGCACATAAAGATTTTAGACTCAAGGCATCAGCAACAACATTAGATTTGCCCGGATGATAATCAATCACGAGTTCATAATCTTTTAGCAATTCTAACCATCTTCTTTGTCACAAATTCAATTCTTTCTAAGTCATCATGTACTTCAAACTCTTGTGATTGGTAAAATATGACATTTCTCACCAAATAGATAGTGACGTCAAATCTTTAGTGCGAATACAATCGCAGCTAATTCAAGGTCGTGGGTCAGATAGTTCTTTTCATGTGGCTTTAACTACCTCGAAACATAAGCAATAACTTTGTCTTCTTGCATCAGCACACACCCAAACCATTTAACGATGCATCATTGTAAATTATAAATTCTTTACCTGATTCAGGTTAAACTAACATAGGTGCCTCTGTCAATAGTGCTTTCAAGTGATCAAAACTCTGATGGCACTTTTCTGACCACTCTAACTTAACATCTTTTTGTAGCAACTTCGTCAACGGATTCGCAATCATCGAGAAGCCTTTCACAAACCATCTATAATATCCTACTAGTCCCAAAAAAATACAAACTTCAAACACATTTCTTGGAGGCTTCCATTCTAAAATAGCTGAGATCTTACTCTGGTCAACTCGTATTCCCGCAGCTAATACAATATGCCCCAGAAATCCAACCTCATGCAACCAAAACACACATTTGCTAAACTTAGCATAAATTATTTCTCGCGCAGAGTTTGTAACACAATTTTCAAATGTTCTGCATGCTGCGTCTCATCACATGAGTAAATCAAAATATCATCAATGAAAACCACAACAAAACGATCCAAATACGGTCTGAATATCTGATTCATCAAATCCATAAACACTACAGGAGCATTCGTTAGCTGAAAGGCATCACTAAGAATTCATAATGTCCGTACCTCGTTATGAAAGCAGTTTTCGGCACATCGGATTCTTTGACTCGTAGCTGGTAGTAGCCCAATCTCAAATCTATCTTAGAAAACATTGTAGCTCCTTTCAGCTAAACAAACAAATCATAAATACGGGGTAATGAATATTTATTCTTTATCGTCACTTTGTTTAACTGCCGGTAGTTAATACACATTCTCATAGTGCCATCTTTCTTTTTCACAAATAACATATGAGCACCCCAGGGTGAGAAACTCGGTCGTGCAAATCCTCTATCAGTCAACTCTTGCAACTGAGACTTTAACTCTAGCAATTTCATTAGTGCTATTCTATACGGAGCTATTGAGATAAGAGTAATCCCTAGTACTAATTCAATTTTGAATTCAACTTCTCGTATTGGAGGTAATCTTGGGAACTCTTCTGGAAACACATTTGGAAACTCACAAACCACAGGTACCGATTCAACTTTCTTTTCTGACACCTTTGTATCAATCACATATGCCAGGTAGGCTTCGCAACCTTTCTCACAATGTTCAAAGCCTTCATCGCAGTTACAACATCTGGTAACCCTTTCATATCACTAGATTCAATTTGAACTATCTCACCATTCTGACTTCTCAATTCAATACTCTTTCTTTAAAATTCACAATGGCATTTTGCAAAGTGAGCCAATCCATACCCAGAATTATATCAAATTCATCGAATAGTAGCAACATCAAATTAGTCGAAAAGCATATATCCCAAAACATCAATGGGCAATTCTTGCACACTTTATCCACCAAGACACACTTGCCTAAGGGGTTCGATGCTCTAATCACATATTCAGTAGACTCAACAGGTAGAGTCTTACTTGATACTAGATTCATACACACACAAATGAGTAGATCCTGGATCTATCAATGCAATCACATCAGTATCAAATAGAGTAAAAGTACCAGTGATGACATCTGGAGATGAAGCTTCCTCTCATGCACATATGGCATAGACTCGATTAGGTGCTCTCACCTTCGATCTCACAGCTGTATCAGCAGTCCCTCTCTAGTTTCCACTTACATTTTCAGTAATTCTGGGTGGTTTACTCCTAGTCGTCACATTACTCAGTTTCACATTCTGAACATTTTCTTCCTCAGCTAACTTTGGGAAATCTCGAATAAAGTGATCTCGTGATCCACATTTGTAACAAGTTCTATTATTATATTTTCCCCAACATTCTCCCACATGTCGTCTTCAACACTATTTACACTCAGGTTTGTTACTTTTGGCACTTCCAATACTTGATTCAGTTGGAGTTTGATCTCGTGAACCGATACTTTGTCTCACACGATCTCTACCCGGATATCCAAACGAAGCATTTGATCGATTGGTTGCATCTCTAAATCTCCTCATCGAAGGTTGAGACATCTTACTCATCAATCTTTTTCTTTCATCTCGAGCTTTAGAATTGGCTTTCTTCTTTTCTTTACTGAGCTCCTCGGCTTTGCAGGCTCTTTCTACTAACACAAAAAATTCATTTATGTCATGTATCCCAACCAACAACTTAATATCTTCATTAAACCCTTATATAAAGTGTTTACACATAGTAGCTTCGGTTGAAACATATTTTCGTGCATACTGGCTCAATCTCACAAATTATCGCTTGTACTTAGTGACTATCAAACGACCTTATTTCAACTCAAGGAACTTTTTACGTTTCTAATCAATGAATCATTGATTGATATGCTTCTTTTAGAATTCAGCTTGAAAGAAATCCCAGGTGATTCTCTCTCTCAAAAACACAGAAATCAACGTTTTCCACCAATTATAAGCAGTATCCCTCAACAAAGAAACTGCACACTTGATACATTCATCAAGGGTCAATGACATCTCATCTAATACCCAAATTGTATTCTTGAGCCAAAACTCAACTCGCTTAGTATCGTTATCAGCTATGGCTCTAAACTCTTCAGCCCCATACTTACGGATCTTATCCATAGGAGGTTTATTCAATCGGATTAAATCTATCACTTGTGGCACAATAAGTACTTGTGGGGGTGGAGTTATGGAGCAGTCGGATTTGTGCGAATGAACTCCGAAAACCACTCACTCATCATTCGAAAGAAGGCTATTTTAGCCTCTCCTCCCTCACTACTATCATTCGGCCTAGATGTGCCCTACTATCCCTTGAGGGGGAGCAAGTGCATTACTATCAACATCATCAGCAATTGCTCGATCTAAATCCATTACTGTATGAAAGTACATTTTTAACTCTCAAAATTCATCACACTATCGCAATTCCATATATGGCATGCATAGCTAGACTCACACGCACTACGTTAGTCTGAGAATCGACTAAACTATAGCTCTGATACTAATAAAATGTAACATCCCTAACCCAAAATCGTCGCTGAAATAGGGTTTAGAGGCATTACCAAACAATCAAAACATTTTACATCCATTTCACGACACTAAGTCAACCATCAATAAAACATATTCAAATACTAGCATATAGTCCCTTATCAAGGTCTACGAGCCCTTAAACACGTGTTAGAAAGAGGTTGGGACTAAACCGAACACTTACAAAAGTTGTTAAAAATTTAAACATATTCAACACTGCAGAGGTCACACGCCCGTGCGGTCAGGCCGTGTGCCTCCCACGACAACCAAACACACCCATATGTCCAGGCCATGCCAAAATAGAGCCTATATACTGACTTGTCCCCACAGCCACTAGGCACGCCCGTGTACTATGGTCGTGTGAAATTAAGCTACTAATGACTTGGTCACACGGCCACCAGGCACACCCGTGTACCACGACAGTGTAACCTGCCCAGGCACACTTCGAAGAGACCCTTGAGCCACAAGGTAGAGACACACGCCCATTTCCCTTGGTAGTGTATGCAACATAAGCCATTTTCATGGATAATTTGCCACCCACATAAGGGTCATATCTACAAGCACAAATCTCATGTATTTAAACATCAATTGGTAGCCAAAACATACCATCATATACACCAAATAATCATCAACAATATCATCTATTTCCTTACTCAAAATCAACACAAATAAGTCCATCCAAATACCAATTTCACAACTTAAAGTATTCAAGTTGAGCATCATATAATTCTTACCATAATTGACATTTAATCCATCATTCTCATCAACCAAATAATAATGAAATATACCATATTTATAGCTCATTCATAAATTTAACATTATTCAACTTCCAAGCCAAATCACATGGCAATGATTAAGACTTTCTAAACATGCCATAACTTCTAGCCTATACATACCATATTTTAACTATATACATCTTTCCAAAAGTACCAAAATAGATTACCGATAGTGTGATAGGTATGCTGACGATCCCCAAACCCGAGCTAGCTTACTGACACTATAAAATAGGGAAACAAATCACACAGTAAGCTTTCAAAAGCTTAGTAAGTTCGTAATATAATACATGTTACTTAATAATACCACATCAATACATAATTAAACCATCACATAGATAAATTGCACAATTAGGCTCGTCATCAATCTCAACCATATGCTCAAGTATCTATTTATTCAACTCTTAAGGCTATTATCAACCATATAGGTTCAAACGTACCTTGATCAATATATAGTTACTCATCATTTATGCTACTCAACTGCTCGATATTACCTCTCGTTCAACCTTTGGCTATTCCTTTGATTTATTCACTTACTTAGTTCAAATTTCATAACCAAAACATAATTGTCATCGCACACTTAGTGCCAATATGTTAAACCAAACTTATATCGGTATCGCACACATAGTGCCTAATCGATAAGTCAAAGCTTTTATCTTTCTGCACACACAGTGCTAATCATTAAAGCCGTAGCCTCTATCGTTTCGCACGCACAGTGCTAATAAACTTTGTATCAACTCAATTTCACACTTTATGTAATTAAGTCCTTTCTCACAATTTAACACAGTCAATGAAATTTTCACACGAAACTTTCACACAGGCTCAATCACACATTATAAACTTCAAAAATAATTTTAAATTTTTTTGACCTTGGATTTATGGTCTCGAAACCACTGTTTCGACTAGGGTCTAAACTAGGTTGTTACAAAGAATACTAAAGCTTGTTTCAAATGTGTCTTGCCAGATCATTTTATTAGAGACTGTCTTCAGATGGTTGAGAAAGATAGACCTAAGAATGTGTGACTGAGTAATATATCGACTAGAGGAAGACCATTAAGAAATGCTAGGAATATGAGTGGTAGTCGAGGGGCGACAAGGGACTTCACTGTGAGATCTGAGGCTAGAGTGCCTGCCAGAGCTTATGATATTACTGCTTACGAAGAAGCGTCGTCACCAGATGTTATTACCGATACCTTCTCTCTTTATGACACTAATGTGTTTGCTTTAATTGATCCTTAATCGACACATTCTAATGTTTGTGAGAATTTAGTGTCTAGTAAGAAATTACCTGCTAAAATTATTGAATTTATGATTAAAGTATCGAACCCCTTAGGCAAGTATGTTCTAGTTGACAAAATATGCAAGAACCGTCCTTTAATGACTTGGGGCTATTATTTTCTGGCTGACTTGATGCTTTTACCATTTGATGAGTTCGATGTGGTTCTGGTTATGGATTGATTGACTCTACATGATGCTGTTGTGAATTGTAGATGAAAGACTATAGAATTGAATTGTCAAAATAATAAAATTCTTTGGATTGAATCTGATGAGTCGAATGGATTGCCAATAGTGATTTCATCGATGTCAGTTCAGAGATATTTGAGAAAATGTTGTGACGGGTACTTGGCATATGTTTTAGATACCAAAGTGTCTGAAAAGATGATTGAATCAGTGCTTGTAGTTGTGAATATCAAGATGTATTTCTAAAAGAATTGCCTGGTTGCCACCAGTCAGAGAGGTTGAGTTTGCCAATGAGTTAGTACCGGGAACTTCGCCAATATCTATAGCTCTATACGGAATGGCTCCAATAGAGTTACAAGAATTGAAAACTTAGTTGCAAGAGTTAAAAAATAGAGGTTTTGCACGACAGAGTTTTTCGCCCTAGGTTGCCCCAGTATTGGTTGTTAAGAAGAAAGACGGGTCCATGAGAATGTGTATTGATTATCGTCAGCTCAACAAGGTTACAATAAAGAAGATATCCATTACCGAGAATAGATGATTTGTTTGATCACTTGAAAGGTGCAACATTATTTTCAAAGATTGATTTGAGATTTGGTTATTATCAATCGTGAGTTAAAGACTCAGATGTGCCAAAAACTACTTTCAGAATGAGGTACGGACATTATGAATTCCTTGTTATGCCTTTTGGACTAACTAATGCTCCTACCATTTTTATGGATTTGATGAATTGGATCTTTAGACAGTATTTAGATAGATTTGTTGTTATGTTCATTGATGACATTCTGATCTATTCACGAGATGAGTCTGAGCATGCCGAGCATTTAAAGATTATGTTGCAGACCTTGAGAGATAAACAATTATATGCTAAATTCAGCAAATGTGAGTTCTAGCTCTAGGAATTTGGATTTTTTTTTGGGCATATTATTTCTGCGAAAGGTATAAGAGTTGATCCAAGCAGGATATCTACAATTATTGACTGGAAACCAACTAGAAATATATCCGAGGTCAGAAGCTTTCTAGGATTGGCTTGTTACTATCAATGTTTTGTAAAAGGGTTTTCGATGATTGCTACACGGATGACCAGACTGCGACAGAAAGATGTAAAGTTTGAACGGTCCGATAAATGTCAACAAAGCTTCGATCAATTGAAAACATTATTAACTGAGGCACCAGTTTTAGTTCAACCTGAGCTGGGTAAAGAATTTGTGATTTATAGTGACGCATCATTGAATGGTTTAGGTTGCATATTAATGCAAGAAGGAAAAGTGATAGCTTATGCTTCCAGACAGTTGAACCTGCATGAAAAGAACTATCGACGAATGATTTGGAGTTGGCTGCTATAGTTTTTGCATTGAAAATTTGGCATCATCATTTGTACAGAGAAAAATGTCACATCTTTACTGATCATAAAAGCTTAAAGTATAATATGACTCAAAAAATTTGAATTTGCGGCAAAGGAGATGACTCGAGTTACTAAAGACTATGAGTTGGAGATTGATTATCACCCGGGAAAGCGAATATGGTCGTGGATGCTTTGAGTAGAAAGTCATTGTTTGCCGTAAGAGTAATGAATACACAGTTGACATTGTTTGATGATGGTTCAATTTTAGCTGAGTTAAAAGCTAAACTAGTATTTCTTCAGTAAATTGCAAAGCTCGAAAATGTGATAGTTAACTGTAAGCTAAAAGACTGAAATGCGAGTCAACTAGTGATTCAGAGACCAGATCAGATCCGATGGTTGTTTAACATTCTGAGATAGAATCTTTGTATCGAAAAACCCAGAGTTGATTCAAAAAATTTTACACGAGGCACATAGTGGTTTTTTATCCTTTCATCTTGGAAGTACTAAAATGTATAATGATTTGAAGAAATTGTATTGGTGGTCGGGTATGAAACGAGACATTCTAGAGTTTATATCGAAGTGTTTGATTTGTCAACAAGTGAAAGCCAATCATCAAGTACCTTTAGGTTTGCTTTAACCTGTGATGATACCGGAGTGGAAATGGGATAGAGTGACTATGGATTTTGTATCGGGATTACTCATGTCTTTGAAAAAGAAAGATGCAATTTGGGTTGTCGTTGATCGACTGACGAAATCAGCACATTTTATTCTGGTATGTACTGATTATTCACTCGATAAATTAGTTGAATTGTATATTGTTGAGATCATTAGATTGCACGGGGTGTTAGTTTCAGTTATTTCAGATAGAGATCCGAGATTCACATCACAATTTTAGAAGAAATTGCAAGAAGCTCTAGGTATGAAGTTGAATTTTAGTACAGATTTTCATCCACAAACTGACAGTCAGTCTGAGAGAGTAATTCAAATTCTCGGAGATATGCTCAGATGTCGTGTTTGGAGTTTTCGAAGGGGATTGGGAGAAATATTTGCGTATAATAACAATTTTCAAATGAGCATAAAGATGGTACCGTATGAAGCTTTATATGGTCGTAAATTTTGATCTCCATTGTATTGGACCGAACTGAGTGAGAAATAGAATCACAAGGTTGATCTGGTTAGAGAAACTGAAGAGAAAGTGAAAGTAATTCGCGACTTTCTAAAAGCAGCTTCATATCGTCAGAAATCATACATAGATTTGAAACAGAAAGACATTGAATTTCATATTGGTGATAAAGTGTTCTTGAAAGTGTCTTTGTGTAAGAAAATCCTTATATTTGGTCGGAAAAGCAAGTTGAGTCCGCGTTTCATCGGACCGTATAAGATTATCGAAAGAATAGGGCCAATAGCATATCGATTAGCCTTACATTCAGAGTTAGAAAAGATTCATAACATATTCCATGTGTCAATGTTATTCCGATATAGATCTTATCCATCACATGTGATTTCTGCGTCAGAGATTGAAATTCAACCTAATATGACGTCTAACAAAGAACCGATTTGAATTTTGGCTTAAGAGATCAAAGAATTGAGAAATAAATGCATAGCTTTAGTGAAAGTCTTGTGGCAACTTCACGGAGTTGAATAGGCTACGTGGAAGCCAGAGGAAGCTATGAGAAAATAGTACCCTAACCTATTCACTAGTAAGATTTTCGAGGACGAAAATCCATAATGGGGGAGAGTTGTAACAACTCGTTTTTGGTCAAATTGGAACAGTGGTTTTGGGACCATGAATTTGATGTCAAAATATTTATTTTATTATTATTTTAAGGTTTGCATCATGATTGAATGATTGTGTGAAAGTTTCGTTCAGTAATTTTATCGTTTGGTTAGTTAATTTGATAAAATGGACTAAATCGCGTAAAGCATAAAACATAAGTTCTAATAGCTAAAAGTGTCTAATAGCTATAAAACCTTAAATTTAAGGTCTTATGTGGTAATTTAACCATTTTAAAGGTGAGTGGGCAATTATAGACAACCATTAAGTGATATTAGTAGTTTTATACTAAGGTTATTTTTGTAATTTAGTAATTAAGGTTGTTAATAATAAAACAAAACATTTCTCCATCTTTAATTCATCTTCCATCACTAAAATTCAAGATTCAAATACACCATTGTTAGGGTTTTCATTTGGCTATGTTATAATTGCCAATTAAGGTATGATTTTTTCCTTTTTTTAATGATTTCTACGTTTTTGGGATCGTTGCATCTAGTACTAGCTAGTCTGGGGACTAATTTGCAAAAATGTTAAAGATTTTGAAAGTTTCCCTTGATTAATATATGTGTTCTTTGATGTTTGATGATAAAATATGAAATCTTGTTGCTAGATACACAAGTTTTGTAAAGTGAATTTTAGAGAAAATGCAAAATAGGGATTAAATTGAGAAATGTGTAAAGTTAGTGGTTAAACATTTGAAAAAGAGATAAATATGGACTGCTAGGGGTCTTATAGGAATTTAGCTGTAATAGGTATTAAAGAAATTTCGTGAATTTGTGATTTTGTGTAATAAGGACTAAATTATGAAAATGTGAAAGTTTAGGGGAAAAAGCGTAAATGTCCCTTAAAGAGTGTTTTGGACTAAATTGAATGAATAGATGATTGAATAAGTTAATTTTGAATATATTTAGATCAAGAAAAGCAAAATAAAGACTTGGATTGGGGAAAATATAAAGTGATTGACTAATTAACTCGATTCGTCGTTTTATCATCCGAGGTAAGTTCGTATGTTATAATTTTGTTTCAAATGTATTTTTTATGCTTTTAAATAGCATGAATTGTGGTTATGTGATTACGGATGAGTTCAAAAGGATTTGACAACGATTTGACAGTTGGAATCTAGTGTGATTCGGCTCGGTTTAGTTGATTTGTTTCACGTAGTTTCCCGATCGTCGACGAGGAGAGTATTCGATTTGTCGAAATGGGTTAAAATTTTATGAAGGTAGTAGAAGTCTTAACAAAGGGGCTTAAAATAAGAGATAATTTATAAGTTTTAAGTAGGTTCGGTTTAACAAAAAACAAAGATAGGTAATTTAAATAAGTGATAAAAATGGAAAAGGGAACTTAACAAAAGAAAGATTCAACACTATATAGTAGTGTCACTGTTGGAACGCCGGCACCCCCAAGGCGCAGCGAAATAAAATTAATCTCGGCGATCCAAACCATGAATCCATGTGTGAGGAACGAATCGGGGTGAAATAAAGGTTTCGAAATTACCAAAGTTTCTATCTGAGTAGATAGCGACGCCTCGGCGACAAGATATCTGATCTACTGTCGAACCAAGCCACAACCTTTACGATGTCGGCCTCTACGTAATCCACCCGGTTTGACTATGAACGGCAGAAATCTCCAAAAACTATTTTTTAGAGAGGTGTTTTGCTTGACGGCTGCTAGACCTTTTTTTAAGCAAAATTCTTAGGGTTTTTCTTCACTTATTACCCTTTTTATAATCAGTATTTCATTTATGAATAATAAAATTAAATAAATATAATAATGTTTTAACCGAAAATTATAATTACATTAATTATACCCAAAAGTTATAATTACATTAATTATAACATGGATTTCGTAAACTATATTTATTTAAATTTATATCTGAACCAAATTCATATATTAATTCTCATTATGTGTACAACATCCTTGTACATATAATATATTCAATATTTGATTGCGAATTAAATTTAATTCTTTAATTAATTTAATTCATGTGACAATCAAACACAATACCAACTATGTTTCATTCCGTTCATTTCAACCATAGGGTGTGACCACATAGGTTCTTGTAACGTTAGTAGTAATACTAGAACGATTCTAATGTCACAAACAATGAGTGGCATCTAGCAATGCATCATTGCTACCTAAGATACAAGAAGTCATGATTCGACATAACTTTTGTGATTAACTTTTCATGCATTAATCCTTAAGTCCTTTATCTCGGAATAGATACAAGTCATGGAATAGTCACACTTGTATAGTCCATCCCATGTTTCTTGATATCTTGAGTAGACTATGATATACAAATTAGTATGACATCTCATGTCAACTTATTTGAGCATGGCCATGCATTTCTAGTCTCACTCAATCAAGTGGCCTAAGATATTACTCCCATTATGTGGGAGGACTTATCCTATATTGATCAACAATATCCTCTACATTGATTGTGATATATCCAACATCATCCTTTATAGAACAACCGATTCTGATTATGCGCTTGATCGTATCAAAATATACGACTCACGATGTTGGGATAATGATTATCTCAAGTCTAAGGATCATATACATATTAATCACTATGAGTAATGTTGTGACAATTACATAATAATCCAAGAAACATACTCATAGCGGGTCACCCAATATGTTATTCTCTAACACACATATTCATGCATTGATTTTGACACTCCATATCAATGATAACTCTTTATCATCAATCAACTATATGTTAGTCTTAATGCATTATTGTTGTCCTAGTCAACAATAATACTTGACTAAGGATATTTTAAGAATAATCATATTATTCTCAGGACATTATTATAAAACAGTTTATTTGTACACACGGAAGAAAAAACTGAAATAATAATGACAACGCTTTATATTAATAAACATGGTAAATCAAGTATGTTATTACAACCATCTCATGATTGATCTTTGGGCATACTCTTACAGTCACCCCATTTCTTATATCGTTAAGGTCAATTGGTGATTTGGTAGATTGGTGAACGCCACACTGGTTAAGGTGATAAGTTCAAAAACAAGTCGGGAAGACGCCAATAGCAAAGCGAGAAAAGTCAACAAGACTTGTACGAAATATGAGAGGAGGTAATCTCACTCAAGAACACAATTTTCATTTAACAAATTGGCAAAAAGTCAAAAGTCCTTTACAAATGAAATCAGGTAACTATTTATAGCCTAACATATGGCTAGCTGAATGGTCAACTTAATAACTAAGAAATTCAGCCATGAATGTTCTAAAATATTCTGGAATGATTCCATTAAATTACTGGGCTAGATTCGGCTGAATGGAAGCTCTAAGGGATAGCTTCTTGATTAATCAAATCAGCTTGGATGTATTTGGATGTATGGCATCTCAAAGGCTTGTCTAGATTCGGCTATGGGCATAAATGAAGCATTAAAATTTGGTTCATGCTTGGAGATGGTGCATGGATTGGCCGAACCATCATGTTGTTTCACTTGATGTATTCATGCATTCTTAACCTTGAAGAAAACTTCAATTCCATGAATGTGTAGCCCTTTAATGTTCCTACATCTCCCTTGATCGAATGGAGCTTTAAAGTGCCTTGAATACTTGAATGGTCATCTTAAAAATGCATGGAACATGCATGAAACGTCCCAATGTATGTTCCTTCATAAATAAAGTCCATGAATCTTCAAATACATGAGCATTCAGTAGCTCCCTCTTACATGAACATCCCAAATACATGTTCTCCTTTAAATGCCATCCATTTAACCTCAATTGTACATGCACCTTGCCTTTAATGCACTTCTACATCTAGCTGAACATACAAGTGACATGAACCACTATTAAAGCAAGCCAAATTCGGCTGAACCATGTATTAACATAATTTAGGCGCATTAATTATCATACTAATTAATTTAGAACACATTTATTTTAACTAGCTAACTTTAATAAACTCAGCTAGCTCACTAAGTACTAAAAACATGTAACAAGCTGAAGTGAGCTAATGAACGAACTAATGAGCTGTAGCAAAATAAACTAATTTCAAATAAATACTTAGTTTATTCTAGCAATTAAATATTTGAGCTGATTCGAGCTAAATAGAGCTCGGGGAGCTGATGTCGAGCTAAAGTCAGCTTGCATTAAGGTGCAAGGATCATTTAAAGTGCTAGCCAAAGCTTGATTTGTAAACTTGATGAGCAGCCTCGAATAGTTTTTGATCATTTCGAAAAGGTCCCGGCCATGCTCACATAAGAATCCCAGTGGAACCTTAGGAATAGTTTAGGATGCTAGTGACATGTCATTAGGTATACTTTGAGTTGGCTTCGGGCCATGTTATTAGCACTTTGGGTGTGAAATATACCGATTTAGCTTCGGGCCATGCATATCAATTGATTTGGATCCAGGCCATGGTTAGGTACTTATCGTATGAAACCTTGAGTATCCGACTTCTATTCGGAATGTTCAACGGGTAAATAAAGGATGTGGTCGAGTATGAGATTGGTACGAGATGGTACAGGAACATACGGTAATGAATTGAGTATTGAAACTATGGAATTTATGAGTTCCTTGGTAAGTTATGTGAATGATCATTTGATAGATTTGAGATTTAATAGAATTGTTGTATATTGTTTTCTATTACTTGAATGATTAATAAATGGTGATATTTGCTCATTGTTAACATACGAGCTTACTAAGCTATATAGCATACTTTGTTTTTTTTCCATGTTTTATAGTGATTTCAAAGCTAGATCGGATTCGAGGATCGTCAGAGACTTCATCACACTATCCACGAATACGTTGGTACTTTTGAAACTATGTTTTAGGTCATATGGCATGTATAGGGACTTTGAGTCATGTTAGTTATGTTTGTGTAATGACTTTGGTCAAATGAACTGGCTTGTAAATGTTTATGTTTAGTATGTAAATATACAGTCATGTGTGATGGACCATTTTTGTTTGTTTAGTATGTTTGAATAATGTATATATATGTGTATTTAAGTCTTATGAATTGAGTTGGTTGATGGTTGTGTGATGATTGATGATAATAGGTACTATGAATGGTAAATTGATGATTTTTGGATATAGGTATGCTTGTGAAATTAGGCCAAATAATGCATCTTTGATAATGGTCATTTTGATGATTTGAGAATATAAGGATTATGAATTTTGATAGCATATTGTAGTACTTATGTGCCTTGAATTTTTTAGTATTGAAATGGTAAGATTTAGACTTGGCTTGTTTGTTTTGGATGGTATATTATGCTATGGTTTGGTGTCATTTGTATAGGTGAAGATATGTACCAAATGGGGTGGCAAAATGGCTTCACAAATAGCCTATTTTTGTCCACACAAGTAGAGACATAGACGTGTGTCTCAGTCAAGTGTGACACACGACCGTGTGTCCCCAAGTTTTGATATTGGAATGAAGTCAGTATGCTCCACACGGTCTCACAGAAGGGCATGTGATCAACCGTGTGACACAAGTGAGTATACCCCTTAATTAGTACACGGCCTAACACACGGGTGTGTGACTTGGCCGTGTTGCATAAGTCTATATACCCTACAAGTTTTGCACGGCCTAACACATGGCCTGACACACGGGCGTGTGTGGCCACTTCGAAGGGCATACGGGCTAGACACATGGGCGTGTGGTTGGCCATGTGACCCAAGTTAGTAACCTCTCTTGTTTGGACATAGGGTAGGGGACACGGGCTGGGACATGGCCATGTGCTCCCATTTTGAATTTCACATAGCTTATGACACGGGTGTGTCTGGTGGCCGTGTGAGACACACAACCTGGTCACACGGGTGTGTGTCCCGTGTTTTGCAGAAAAAATTTATAAGAGTTGAAAATTTTCTCGAGTTATCGATTTAGTTCTGAACCACTCTCAATGCATGTTTAAGGCGTCGCAGGCTCGTTTAAGGGACATTATGATTGATTGTGTTAGAATTGTATTTGAATTGATAAGTTGTGTATGAAATGTATGTTTAAAATTGTTGTAAGTCCGGTAATGATCTGTAACCCTATTTTGACGGTGAATATGGGTGAGGGGTGTTACAAAAATTTTATTATGTTTCTCATAAACCCTACAATGTATCAATCCAGTATCGATACCTATGCCAGGAAGTATCGATTATTTCATTCCAACTGTCACTAAATTAGCATTTATGACAAAAAGTATCGATACCCTTTTTGAAGGTATCGATACTCGCAGCTGCAGGTGAAATGAATGCTTTGGTTTTACATCCCCAACAGCTATATTATATTCACCAACAACCTCAATGACTGGTAATCTATTAGGGGGTATAAATACAATCTTTTAAAGTCCTACAACATCCAAGAAAATACTTTCAAAAAAAATCATCAATCAAACAATCTTAGAGCTTAAATTTTTATATTCTTCTTACATACACTTGTAATACCCCGAAAATTACTACAAAAAGAAAGTAAGATAGTATCCTTGACTTAGTAAAATAAGGAAATAAAGTGACAAAAAGGGAATTTTTGAGTTATGTCAACATTGGGAAGTATATAATGACATATTAATTCAAAAAAGGATTAAATCGTAAAAATAAGAAAATTTTTGTTGCCCAAGAATAAATACTCAAAATTTGAGGGATTAAAGTGTAAATATGGAAAAGTTGAAGGACAAATAGTGCAAATATTTTAAGGATGGAATGATATAATAACTAAGGAAAATGGATGAATTAGGACCAAATTGAATAGGTTAAGAATTATAAGGGACTAAATCACAATTTTACAAAATTAAGTGACGACTCAAGGATGGAATTTTAAAAGATCATAAAGGGAAAAATGGTTAATTAGAAAGAGAGAGAACTCTAGAAGGCAATGATGATATTAGAGATATTTTTATGATATTTTATAATTATTTAATTATATAAATATTATTTTAATGATACATTTTATTATTATTTTATTTAGTATAAAAGGAAAGAAAGATGAAGAATTTTCATCATCTTTCCATGTGTAACATCTTTAAATCGGGGTCTCTGCATTTTGTGTGTTTGCATGTGATGATATGCTTATTATGCTAGTTTAGCATGTTTTGAGGGCCTAGGCATGACCTCGGGTTAGGCCTGAGTCATGGCTAAAATGTTTGTTTTGGCACTTAGGAATAGGGAGCTAGGAGAGGTAGGGGTTAAAAGGTATTCTTGGTGTGTTGTGACACAAAGAATCTAGTGGCAAAATGGCAAAAGAGGCGCCACTAGGGTACCAGGAAGGTGACGTCATATGCAAGGAAGAGTGTTCAGGTTTGAGCAGCAGAAATCTCATTTTCTGCTTATTATTTTGACGCCAAGCTGAGGAAGTGGTGTTCTCAGAGTGGACTCTGGAGGATAAAGATGGAAGGAGTCAAATGGATGAAGGTGAGGAAATTTAGGAGCTTGAATCTTATCAAACTCATTTGAAATTGTTGGCCGAAAATTGGACTGTGGGGAGGAGGAGTGCAATCGATTTTGGGTTCTTTGGAGGGTGGTCGAATGTGCTTTGGGGAAAAGCTAAATCGGCTAGCTTTGGGAGTTTTTCACTTTTCTTAGTTGATGCCAAAACCGAACCTCAAAGTGCATTCTCTTTCTTTTCTCATTCGGCAAGCTTGGTATTTGACCAAACCAAACCTTGCCATTTTGTTGAGAAGAGCCGAAACTTATTTTCCATTCACTCCTCTTCTTTTCTTGTGCATTCATTGTTGGCCGAAACACTCCCTTTGCCGAATCCTCTTTTGTTTACTTCTCTTCTTCCTATTTTGTTCAAAGCCGAAACCAACCCCGATTCTTCTGACGACATCTTTTTCTTCTTTCAAGTCTCTTGTGTCAAAAGCTCTCACTTTCTCTTTGTCGAATCTATCTCTTCCTTTTGGGTCATAGCTGAATCTCCTGGTAAGTGTAACTTCTTATTCTTCTTTTCTCTATTGATTTGGTTAATTCCGGATCTCACTTGCCATTCTCTTCTCCTATTTCTCCATTCGTTATAAATCGGGATCCTAAACTCTTCTCTTGTTCTATGTTAGTAAGGTAGCCGAAATCCCCAAATATCACTAGGGTGTACCCAACTTTGGTGATTGGTGGCCGAATCTGTCAGTAAGGTAAGGGGTAAGTGTTTTGTGATTTCGATATCTCCTGTTGTGATTAATACCGAAGGCTTTAATCCATTGATAGTGGTACTTGACCGATTGTAGGAAGGAGTATAGCCGAATACAGTGAATCTTCGGGATTCGGTGGCTGATCTAGGTAAGGGTTTTTGCATTTC
This sequence comes from Gossypium rotundifolium, assembly GCA_025506655.1. Classification (NCBI taxonomy): domain Eukaryota; kingdom Viridiplantae; phylum Streptophyta; class Magnoliopsida; order Malvales; family Malvaceae; genus Gossypium; species Gossypium rotundifolium. The sequence goes on along the minus strand of CP106730.1, from coordinate 48,408,612 downwards.
AGATCTGGTTCTCATTCTTTCAAAAGCCGAAGGCTAATTATCTCTATGTTAAGGCTTAACCGATTATAAAGGGAGGTTCATCGCGTAGCTTTAGGATTTGGTTGGAAACTAAATCAGTGTTAAGGTAAGTGCTATCTTTGTGCGTTGTTTCATCCTTCAGGATTTCTGGATGAGCCGAATGGGCTCTTGTTCATTAACAAGGTATTGGCCGAATACAGGAAGGGAGGAGGCAAACGTTTTGGGATCTTCGGGTTCTATTGGTTTGGGAATAGATCATAGTTTTGGGATTTCGCTAGATTCGCAAATAGTCAGGTGTGTAACGCTTACACACTTCGTTAGTGTGATATGTTATTGTGTTAACTGTTGTAGCCATTAAAATCAGTAGTCATGCCTTTGGAGCATGAGCATGGACTCCAGGTAAGTCCCCTGATTATGGATCTCGTTATATGCTATCATGTCATTGTTCAATGTTATACCATGTGTTATTTGCATCATCATGTGTTATTATGTCACAACTGTTATGGACATGATGGTGGGATTGTTGAGAGGAGGGGGAAGAATTATTTGGACTATCACCAGTGGTTTTGACCACACGACGAGTTGGCCCCGTCTTTGATATTATAATTTGTGACTAAGTCCCATTGGTTTTGACCACCAGTGGTTTTGACTACATATGAATATTGTGACTCGTCCCAGTGGTTTGGCACCACAGTGGGTTGGCCCCACATGTTGATTACGGGATTGTCATCAGTGGTTTTGACCACACGATGGGTTGGCCCCATCACTTGATTTGTGACTACGGTCACCAGTGGTTTTAACCACACCGATATATACATTTGTGACTACGGTCACCAGTGGTTTTGACCACCAGTGGTTTTGACCACACGGGGTAGATAAAGGAGATCGGATGGTTAGGTTATGGGTTGCATGATTTGCATGTTATACTGATGATTTGTGTAAGTGCTTGTACTATCGGGTTGGGGATTTACACACTCAGTCTCGGTGACTCACCCCTTCCCTTATATTTTACAGATAAGGCGTAGATTGCGGATATGGAGCCGGGGAGGACTCGAGGCAGCCATGCATGCTGGTTTCGGGATTTGATTTTAAATTACTATTTCAGTTTTATTTATTTCCTTCAATTTGGTTTTGGTTTTGTAATAAGGCCGCTAAGTATTAATTTGGGCTTTTATTTCTAGATTATATTTTAATTATTTTATGCATATGTTTTATAACCTGAATTGCTTTATTAACCGGAATCAAATCGAAGTTTACAAAATTATACTCTATATCGTGTTTTTTTTTTTCAACGTTACCATCGGGTGACATTATTCACAAGGAAATGACAAAGTTAATAAAGAGGATTTCAAACCTGAATTTTCAAACCATCTAGTAACAACAAACGGATTTTCAAGCATGAGTTCTCTGGATTTTTTTTAAGCAACACAAAAATGTTTTTAACATCACCATGTGTAGAGCTTCTCTAAAAGAACGATAAAAGAGTTTTCAAAAAAATTTTACCGGAACTAGTTTATTCAATCATTTTCACTCCGTAACATGCCAGATTCGGTCGTGGTGTATTGACCGGGTTTGGGGTGTTACAATTTTGGTATCAGAGCCAAGTTTAAAAGCTCGGCTATGGGCCCGAGGCCCAAAATGTTTAAAAGTGGGGTCTTAAAAAGTTTTGTGGGAAATGTACATGGTTTGAACAGCATGGCACCGAGTCGCCGGCACCAATCCGCCCAGGTAAGTATCCCTAACCCTTGTGTGATTTGAATGTGGAAGAAATGGGTATTTTGGGATCGTAGATTAGTAGGTTAGGAGTTATTGAACCTTCGGAATAGCCTACTCCAACGCAAAATTACATAAGACTTAAATATCAACTAAACAAACCTGTGAGTACGTCGCTAAGATTAAGGGTGTGGCAACCGTTGTGCACATGTCTAGGAATGGATCAAGGGGGGAGCCTGGTATTTAAGCAGTCCTAGTGACTCAGCTCCTCTTCATTCGAATCCTACCAGGTGCATAGTGACAATTCACCCTAACTGAGACAACTTATTCACAGGCTAAATTCAATAACTAAAACCTGAAAGGGACCAGCCACCTTGTTTTTGTACAACCTTAAAATTAAATCATGGTTTCGAAATTACCAAAGTACCCTTGATTTAAAAATGACCAAAATACCCCTAATTTGTAAATTGACCAAATTACCCTTGATTTGTAAAAATTACTAAAATACCCTTGGCATGAAAAATTGCCTAAGTACCCCCGAAATGAAAATTTCTAAAATACCCTTATTTCGTAAAATCACCTGGAACCATATTTTGGAAAGTTACGAAAATACCCCTGGTTTATGAAATTACCAAAATACCCCTGATTTTTAGAAATTTTAAAATACCTATGATTTGTAAAGATTTCCAAATTAACCCTGATTTATTACTAAAATACCCCGATAGGTTAAATTACAAAAATACCCCCGGGTAGTGAAATAACGAGAATACCCCTACAAGTGGAATGTGGGTGGAGGATGTTATTGATGAGTGAATGTGATTCACTGAATAAGGGTAGAAGACTTGAAACGAAAACTTTGTAATGATCGAAAGAACCACTACTAAACTTCTTTACATAAATCTTATTCGTGGGTAATCAGTGGAACAGAAGATAATTCATAAAACTTCTTAAAGCAGATTAAATCGCGAGCATAGTCATGAGTTCTAGGGGACATAGTCATAATGTGCGAGGGTGTGGTAGAGGCAGAATGACCGTATCAGAACCCGTTAGGTCTGGTCAAGGGTTAGAGAACGAGATACCACCTCCACCAACTGTTGGGGTTGAGTACCAGGATCAGACGGGGGGTGATACAGTGTCACAGTCGATGCTGCGAGTGCTTGAGAGAGTGGCTAGAGCAGGTGGAGGTACAGGAGCTCAAAAATGTGTATCTGAGCAACTCCTAACCAATGGAACTGAGGTATTCTGAGGAGTATCTGGTGTGGCACCCAATACGGCTGAGTATTGGTTGAAGGCGATGGAACGAATCATGGATGATTTAGATCTAACGATGGAAGAGAAACTGAAATGGGTAGTGTCGCTTCTCTGAGATGAGTATACCAGTGGTGGCTCACGGTTCAGGATGGTACTGCAGCGAATGATCTCACTTGGGATTATTTCAAGGCGGCTTATCAAAAGAAGTATGTTGGGATCAGTTATATTGATGCGCAGAGGAAGGCGTTTCTAAGGCTGGTTTAAGGGAATAAGTCTGTATCAGAGTACGAGGCAGAATTCTTAAGGTTGAGCGGGTATGCACAAGGCATCGTGGCTACGGAGCATGAGTGATGTGTCAGGTTCGAGGATAGATTGAGGGATGATCTGAGATTGCTGATTGCTCCACAGTAGGAGAGAGAGTTTGCGGTCTTAGTGGAAAAGGCCAAAGTTGCGGAGGAAGTGAAACAGTCGGTAAGACGGAATCAGGATAGGGGATGGAATAAAAGGAATTCCAGATCATCTGGGTCTACGGGAAATCAATAGAAATGGGGTAGATATAGTGGGCTGAATCAAGCTGCTAGGCCTACTGCTGCTAATACTCAATGGCAGCCACGGTGTGCTCGGTGTGAAAAGTCTCACACGGGAGAATGTTAGACTGGAAACAGAGGATGTTTTGAGTGTAGATTGATGGAGCACCGAGTGAGAGATTGTCCACGGAGGTCAGCTAGGTTGCAGTCTGGGGATCAAAATCGTACTCAGAACAGGAGGGATGGTCAGCAACCACAGAGGGGCCATGGTGTAGCCAGGGGAGGTAATGGCTCTAGTAGAGGCCGTGAAGCACCTGGCAGAGGTGCAAGAGGTACAGAGGCGAGATAGCCTGGATTGGTCTACGCAGCGAGGTGTCGAGAGGAGGGCGAAGCACCGGACATCATAACTGGTACGTTCTTAATCTTTGGACTACCTTATAATGCTTTGATAGATGTGGGTTCGACGCACTCATACGTAGCCAGTAGCATAGTGGAAATTATAAACTTAAACTCTGAGATTACTTCTAGGAAGATAACAGTGATAAGCCATCTAGGTCACTCTGTAGAAGAAAGTAAAATATATAAGGAAGTACCCTTAGGACTTCAAGGGGTCATGTTTTTGGTCGATTTGATGGAACTACCGTTTGGGGAGTTCGATCTGATTCTCGGGATAGATTGGCTGGTAAAGTACCATGTAACATCCTGAATAGGGCCTATGCATTTCCAGATTAATTGTATGGAATGACAAGTTTCAAGTACTATGAATAAATTTTTGATACTTTTGGAAACCTAGAAATGCATGGAAATGGAAATGAAAATGAAAATGGAAATGGAAATGGACATTTTTGGAAACTTAGACATTTTTGGAAACTTAGACATTTTGGAAACTTAGACATTTTGGGAAATCTGAACATTTTGGAAACTGAACATTTTGGAAACTTGAACATTTTGGAAACTGAACATTTTGGAAACCCGAACATTTTAGGAAACTTGAGCATTTTGGAAACTTGAACATTTTGGAAACCTAAACATTTTGGAAACACGAAAATCAGAGTGTGAAAATTTTAGGAAACTTAAAATTGACCCCGGAATGTTGAATTTAAGAGCCCAAAAGGGAACTTAGGGCCAAGTGACCCTAAAAATATAAAGCACAAGAAATTTGACCCAACAACGGACTTGGAAATGTGGCCTGAAGATGCCACCAAAGGCCTTAGGAAATGGCCCAAATACAAGAGGTTTTTGGGCCTGAGTTTGAGTCATCCAGAAGCAAATAATGAAGGCTTTATTTTTGCTTCCGAAAGTACGAGGTGGACGGCATGGGTTTGTAGAAAAGGAAGAGTTTTATTCACATAAATATGTGAATAATAAGAGATAAATAAAGGAGTTTTATTCACATAAATATGTGAATAATAAGAGATAAATAAAGGAGTTTTATCCACATAAATATGTGAATAATAAGAGATAAATAAGGAGTTTTATTCACATAAATATGTGAATAATAAGAGATAATATTATCTTAAGGAGAGTGGTGGCCAAGTCAAGGACTCTTGGCCTAGCAAATTTGGCTATAAAAGGAGAACCCAAGGTCTTTTTCTCTCATCTTTCCAAGTAGCCAAAAATCCCTCTGCCGAATTTTCTTTCTATCTTTTCTTCTTCTCTTTTCTTCATCTGTCAAGCCAAAACCTTTTTCTTTTGATCCCTGATTAAATCTCCATAGCCGAAACCCTGAAACTCTAGGCAAGGAAGCAATCGGTCAAGGCATTAAGGATCTTTTTACAACTGTCGAATACAAGGAGGAATCTTTCGGGAAATCTAAGGATCCAAGGTAAGATATTTTATTCGATTAAAGGTTATGATGTATATGTTAGATTAGATCTAACATGAAAATTTCGACAGACATATAGGGCGAGAATTCTCTTGATTTGGAATTTGTATGGTAAGTGATATTCGCCAAGGCTTAATTTTGGTATTTGGAATTAATTTTCATTATTTCAAAAGCGAAAACTCACATGGTTACATGATTTAGTATTAGCCGATTTCAAGGAAAAGGATACTAGTAATTTCGGATTTGATTTACAATCATCCAATTCGGCAACAAGGTAAATAATACAAATCCTACTAGGATTTGGTTTTTAAGCCAAATAGGTTTGTTAATATGTTTTAATAATTGGCCGAATATAGGAGATAAAGATCTAGATCGGTAGATCGTTCTTCGGGATTTCAAGGAATCTATTAAGCCAATAAGGTGTGTACCCTTACTATCCTTCGATATTTTATGGCTAAATATTTTAATATATGATATGAATAATAATGTGAATGTGGCTATGTACCACAAATGTGGCAAAAAGTACCCAGGTACGTTTCCTACTTCCGATAGGATTGTGAAAAATGTTATTTAATAACATGCGAATATATGATTATGAACATGAAATTAAGTTATGCTATATATATGTTTTGGGGCATTCGGGATTTATGTGAAAGGGGGAGAACAGGTGTTGACTTCGGTCTCACCAACGAAGGTGTTGACTTCGGTCTCACCAACGAAAAATGTAGACTACGGTCACATTGCGAAATTTTGGTAACTTCGGTTACAACAGTGTCAAATGACACAACGTTTAAATTTGATTATAGTGTCTAATGACACAACGTGGAGAGTAGCGGATGGAGGGTTGACTTAGTAGTCCCCACGGTGTGAATGGCAGGTACGGGTGGAGAGTAGCGGATGGACCATTAGGATTGGGTTTGGGTTGCATCATAATTTCATTATTAAATGGACTTGATGATTTAAACATGAATGCCTGAATTATTGATTGATAGTATTGTGTGCACATTGAGTCTGTTGACTCACCCCGTCGTGGGAACTATTTTCAGGTGATTAACAGTGACGGACCGGGCCGGTAGACGTTGAGGTGGCCATGCTACATTCGGAGATTTTATTTAGTTTGGACTTTTTACTTTTATTTTATTTTGGGTTTTACTTGATGTAATAAGGCCATAAGGCCCAGTGGATTTCTCTTTATTTTTGCTTTACTATTAAGTTTTATGCTAAGAACTATTTTGGATGTATTTAATTAAATGGGTTTACAAGTATAAATAAATGGGTTTACAACCTAAGCCCAACTCAAAACAATAGTTTTCTAAAATTTTACAAATTTTCGCTAAGTAACGAAAATGTTTGAAACCGGTTTACTTTAGGAACATACCGGATCCGGTCCATTCTCGTAAGTAGGGTGTGGGTGTTTCATTTGATATCGAGCCCGCTTTAAACTCTCGGCCGTGGGCTAAGGCCCAAAACATTTTCAAAGCGAGCCAAATGATTTTCTTTGAAAAATAAGGTGCTTTTGGCATGGTCCCTAAGTCTCAAACCATGATCCACCGTGTAAGTACCCCTAACTATATGTGTGATTCATGATTTATATAAGGGTAGAAAAGGCATGGAACGTAGAATAGAATGATAGGAACTTGAACCCTAGGTTAGTCTACTCAAAACACAAACTACATAAGACTTAATGTCTTGAACAAACCTATGGCTAAGTCACCGAGCTAGTGGTGTGGTAACCCTTGTACGCATGTCTAGGATTGGATCCTAAGAGCTTGGTATTTAAGCGATCCTAGTGACTCACCTCCTCTTGCAGAATCCTACAGTGCGTAGCTTCGTTCACCCTAACTCAGAGGACTCGGTGGTGTGGCAACCTCTCACGCATGTCTAGGAATGGTTTCGTGGGAGCTTGGTATTTAAGCAATCCGTGACTCACCTCCTCTCCACACTAATCACGCTCTGTGCGTAGCTTTGTTCACCCCGACCAAGAGGGCTCGGTCATAGGCTAAACATAATGACTAAAACCCGAAAGGAACTAGCCATGTTTTAAAAAAAAGAAGAGAGAACAAAACAACAAACCCTAGTTTTTTTTAAACTTCTAAAACTTTCTCTTAAATCGAGAAAATTATTTTTACAACATTTTAAAAACTCTTGATTTATTGAAAATTACAAAAAATGCCCTTAGCAGTAAAATTACCAAAACGCCCTTGGTTTGTAAAATGTTCAACTACTCAACAGCTTTACCAAAATTTCAACATTTCATAAACATTCAAAAACCCTAATTTGTAAAATACCGAAATATCATGATTTTGGAAAAATTACAAAATTGCCCCTAACTTACTAAAATTACCAAAATGACCCTAACTTCCAAAATTTATGCAACTTCATCGTTTTGGAAAATAAATTTCTCAAAAAGAACCCTCAAAGTTTTGCAACTTCTGAAATATCCCTGATTTATTGAAATTTTACAATTTACCCCGGTTTGTGGAAAAATTACCAAAATACCCCCAAGGTCAAAAAAAAATTTCTGCAAAACCCTCGGATTTCAAAAATTCTCCAAAATACCCCGAGAACTTTAAAATTTCCAAAAATACTTTGTGACAAAAACACCAAGGAACCTTATTTTGACAAATTACGAAAATACCCCTGTAGGACAAATTACGAAAATACCCCCGGGTAGTGGTAAAACAACAACAAAGGAAAAAAACTACAACGTTTCTCTGAATGAACTAAGGTTCATAATTGTTTGATGGATGTATGAATGAATGAAAAGACTGTGTGCATGTATGAATACGAAAGAACCACTCCTAAACTCTTTTTCATAAAATTTCTTCGCGAGTAATAAAGTGAAACAAGTACTAATGTATAAAACTTTTAAATCAGATTAAATCATGACGTTAGAAAATGAGTTCTAAGGGATGTGAACTTAGAGATTGTGCCTAGAAAGTATGATGGTTCTATTAAGATCGAGTCTTGCGCAAGTAAGCATAGTCTTGTGAGAAAGATTGTACGATGTCGTTAAGTAATTTCGAGGACGAAATTATTTTAAGGAGGGTAGAACTGTAACATCCTGAATAGGGCCTATGCATTTCAGATTAATTGTATGGAATGACAAGTTTCAAGTACTATGAATAAATTTTGATACTTTTGGAAACCTAGAAATGCATGGAAATGGAAATGAAAATGAAAATGGAAATGGAAATGGACATTTTGGAAACTTAGACATTTTGGAAACTTAGACATTTTTGGAAACTTAGACATTTTGGGAAATCTGAACATTTTGGAAACCCTAACATTTTGGAAACTTGAACATTTTGGAAACCCGAACATTTTGGAAACCCGAACATTTTAGGAAACTTGAGCATTTTGGAAACTTGAACATTTTGGAAACCTAAACATTTTGGAAACACGGAAAATACAGAGTCTGCTGAAAATTTTAGGAAACTTAAAATTGACCCCTAATGTTGAATTTAAGAGCCAAAAGGGAACTTAGGGCCAAGTGACCCTAAAATATAAAGCACAAGAAATTTGACCCAACAACGGACTTGGAAATGTGGCTGAAGATGCCACCAAAGGCCTTTAGGAAATGGCCCAAATACAAGAGGTTTTGGGCTGAGTTTGAGTCATCCAGAAGCAAATAATGAAGGCTTTATTTTGCTTCCGTATAATGAGGTGGACGGCATGGGTTTGTAGAAAAGGAAGAGTTTTATTCACATAAATATGTGAATAATAAGAGATAAATAAAGGAGTTTTATTCACATAAATATGTGAATAATAAGAGATAAATAAAGGAGTTTTATCCACATAAATATGTGAATAATAAGAGATAAATAAAGGAGTTTTATTCACATAAATATGTGAATAATAAGAGATAATATTATCTTAAGGGAGAGTGGTGGCCAAGTCAAGGACTCTTGGCCTAGCAAATTTGGCTATAAAAGGAGAACCCAAGGTCTTTTCTCTCATCTTTCCAAGTAGCCAAAATCCCTTTGCTCTCTCCCTCCGCCGAATTTTCTTTCTATCTTTTCTTCTTCTTTTCTTCATCTGTCAAGCCAAAACCTTTTCTTTTGATCCTGATTAAATCTCCATAGCAAAACCACGAAACTCTAGGCAAGGAAGCAATCGGTCAAGGCATTAAGGATCTTTTACAACCGTCGAATACAAGGAGGAATCTTTCGGAAATCTAAGGATCCAAGGTAAGATATTTTATTCGATTAAAGGTTATGATGTATATGTTAGATTAGATCTAACATGAAAATTTCGACAGACATATAGGGCCGAGAATTCTCTTGATTTGGAATTTGTATGGTAAGTGATATTCGCCAAGGCTTAATTTTGGTATTTGGAATTAATTTTCATTATTTCAAAAGCGAAAACTCACATGGTTACATGATTTAGTATTAGCCGATTTCAAGGAAAAAGGATACTAGTAATTTCGGATTTGATTTACAATCATCCAATTCGGCAACAAGGTAAATAATACAAATCCTACTAGGATTTGGTTTTAAGCCAAATAGGTTTGTTAATATGTTTTAATAATTGGCGAATATAGGAGATAAAGATCTAGATCGGTAGATCGTTCTTGAGATTTCAAGGAATCTATTAAGCCAATAAGGTGTGTACCCTTACTATCCTTCGATATTTTATGGCTAAATATTTTAATATATGATATGAATAATAATGTGAATGTGGCTATGTACCACAAATGTGGCAAAAAGTACCTGTGCGTTTCCTACTTCGATAGGATTGTGAAAATGTTATTTAATAACATGCGAATATATGATTATGAACATGAAATTAAGTTATGCTATATATATGTTTTGGGGCATTCGGGATTTATGTGAAAGGGGAGAACAGTGTTGACTTGGTCTCACCAACGAAGGTGTTGACTTGGTCTCACCAACGAAAAATGTAGACTACGGTCACATTGCGAAATTTTGGTAACCGGTTACAACAAAGTCAAATGACACAACGTTTAAATTTGATTATAGTGTCTAATGACACAACGTGGAGAGTAGCGGATGGAGGTTGACTTAGTAGTCCCACGGTGTGAATGGCGTGCGGTGGAGAGTAGCGGATGGACCATTAGGATTGGGTTTGGGTTGCATCATAATTTCATTATTAAATGGACTTGATGATTTAAACATGAATGCTGAATTATTGATTGATAGTATTGTGTGCACATTGAGTCTGTTGACTCACCCGTCGTGGGAACTATTTTCGGTGATTAACGGTGACCGAATAGGGCGGTGAGACGTTGAGGTGGCCATGCTACATTCGGAGATTTTATTTAGTTTGGACTTTTACTTTTATTTTATTTTGGGTTTTACTTGATGTAATAAGGCCATAAGGCCCAATGGATTTCTCTTTATTTTGCTTTACTATTAAGTTTTATGCTAAGAACTATTTTGGATGTATTTAATTAAATGGGTTTACAAGTATAAATAAATGGGTTTACAACCTAAGCCCAACTCAAAACAATAGTTTTTCTAAAATTTTACAAATTTTCGCTAAGTAACGAAAATGTTTGAAACCGGTTTACTTTAGGAACATACCAGATCCGGTCCATTCTCGTGGGCCGGGTGTGGGGTGTTTCATACCAGGCCAGTTTGGATTGCACGGCTAAGTGCCTGATGTTGAGGACAATGGAAGGTGAGGAGGTGGTGATGATAGGTAATAGGAGAGATTACTTATCCAATATGGTCTCTGCACTGAAGGTGGAGAAAATAGTAAGGAAGGGTTGTGAGGCATTCATGGTGCATGTTTGTGCTTTAGGAGCCAAGGATGCAGTTGTTGAGAGTGTCCGAGCTGTAGGTGAATTTGCTGATGCATTCCTAGAAGAACTTTCGGGTCTGCCTCTGGATCACGAACTTGAATTTGGAGTAGACTCATTACCTTAATCGCTAGCAAAGTGTCATTGCCCGTATAGAATGGGGCCAAAGGAATTGGTGGAGCTGAAGGCTCAAATTTAGGAATTGTTGGATCGAGGTTTCATCCGATCGAGTATATCTTCTTGGGGAGTGCCAGTGCTCTTTGTTAAGAAGAAAGATGGTACAATGAGGATGTGTACAGACTACTGCCAGCTGAACAAGTTGACGATCAAAAACAAGTATCCATTGCCCAAGATTGACGACTTGTTTGATCAGCTAAAAGGGGCATCATTTTCTCGAAGATCGATCTAAGGTCGGGGTATCATCAGCTTAAGGTGAAAGAGGCTGATGTCCACAAGATGGCGTTTCGCACTCGTTATAGACACTACGAGTTTCTAGTAATGCCATTTGGGTTGACTAACGCACCGACGACATTCATGGACTTGATAAATCGGGTGTTCCAGCAGTACTTGGACCAGTTTGTCGTGGTATTCATAGACGACATATTGGTGTACTCAAAGATCGAGGAGGATCACGATGCGCACTTACGAGTAGTTTTGCAAATTCTAAGGGAAAAGTAGTTATTTGCCAAGTTCAGTAAGTGCGAGTCCTGGCTTAGGAGGTGACTTTCTTAGGTCACGTAGTGTCAGCCGAAGGGATTAGAGTGGACCCTCGTAAGATTGAGGTAATGTTGGACTGGAAATCGCATAGGTCGGTTGCAAAAAATTTAGAATTTTCTAGGTCTGGCAGGGTATTACTGGAGATTTGTGGAAGGGTTTTCTCTGATCGCGGCGCCGTTGACCAAATTATTGAGGAAGGGAGTTCTATTTGTGTGGTCGGAGAAACAATAGGAAAGTTTTGACAAGTTGAGGAAGATTACGACGAAGCTCGGTTCGTTCACTGAGGCGTGAAAGGTATTCACGGTCTCTTGTGATGCATCACATCTTGGCTTAGGATGTGTCTTGATGTAGGAAGGAAAAGTAGTGGCATATCGTCTCGGCAATTTGAGACCGCATGAGGGTAACTACCCGACGCATGACTTGGAGTTGGCTGCAGTGGCTTTTACCTTGAAGATATGAAGGCACTATTTGTATGGGGAAAAGTCGATAGTTTACACGGATCACAAGAGTCTGAAGTACCTCTTGACTCAGAAGGATTTAAATTTGATGCAGCGAAGGTGGATCGAGTTGTTAAAGGACTACGACTGCTCGATTGAGCATCATCCGGGTAAGGCTAACGTAGTGGCTAATGTGTTGAGCCATAAGGTGGTAGTGGACTTACGAGCAATGTTTGCTCATCTTAGCCTGTATGACGAAGGGAGTCTTTTGGCAGAATTACGGGTTAAGCCGACTTGGGTAGAGCAGATTAAAGAGAAATAGTTAGTGGATAAGGGTTTGAATGCTCAGAGGTTGCAAGTACAGAGTAGTGGGTTGGAAGGTTACAGCTTGATCAATGATGGAGTGTTGTGTTTCCAAGGGAGAGCTTGTATGCCGAAGGACGTCGAGTTGAGGTAAAGGATTCTTCAGGATGCACATAGCAGCCTATATGCTATGCATTCAGGAGGTAGCAAGATGTACCGGGATTTGCGAGAGCAGTTCTGGTGGCCAGGTCTGAAGCGGGAAGTGACTGAGTTTATGGGTAAGTGTCTGACGTGTCAGCAGATCAAAGCTGAACATCAGTTGCCGTCAGGTTTGCTTCAGTCAGTGAAGATTCCTTAGTGGAAGTGGGAAAGAATCACTATGGACTTTGTCAGTGGGCTACCCCTTACGCCTAGCAAGAAGGACTCAGTCAGGGTGATTGTGGATCATTTGACTAAATCGGCTCATTTCATACTAGTGAGGGTTGATTATTCGCTACAAAAGTTAGCCAAATTGTATGTGGCCGAGATAGTAAGGTTGCATGGAGTGCCAGTGTCAATTATCTCGGATAGGGATCCCAGGTTCACGTCGAGGTTCTAGAGAGCTTTGCATCAGGCTTTGGGTACAAGGTTGGATTTCAGCACAGCTTTTCACCCGCAATCTGATGGACAATCTGAGAGGGCGTTTCAAATTTTAGAAGACATGCTAGGGGGTTGTGTTCTGGATTTCAGTGGTAGTTGGGAGGAGTATCTACCATTGACGGAGTTCGCTTATAACAATAGTTATCAAGCGAGTATCCAGATGGCACAAATGAGGCACTATATGGACGGAAATGTCGTACTCCTACGTGTTGGACAGAATTGGGTGAATGGCAAATATTGGGTCCGGAGTTGGTTGCAGAAACTGAGGATAAGTTTAAGGTGATTCGGGCTCGTCTTAAGGAAGCGTCGGACAGGCAGAAGTCTTATGTCGATCTTAAACGCAGGGATATAGAGTATGCAATGGGTGATAAGGTCTTTCTGAAGGTATTGCCGTGGAAGAAGGTGCTGAGATTTGGGCAGAAAGAGAAGCTAAGCCCTAGGTTTATCGGGCCGTAACGGTGTTGAAGTGAGTGGGACTGGTAGCTTATCAGCTCGGGTTGCCGGCAGAGTTAAGTCAGATTCACGACGTCTTCCTGTTTCGATGCTTAGGCACTATCGATCAGATCTGTCACACGTTGTGCCAGTTGGGAGATTGAGGTGAGCTCATACTTGTCTTTCGAGGAGGAACCGGTACAGATTTTGGATCGGGATGTCGAGGTCTTGTATAGAAAGTCAGTTCCCTTGGTGAAAGTGTTATGGCGGAACCATGGTATGGAGGAAGCCACGTGGGAACCAGAGGATGTGATGCGGCAGCAATACCCCCAACTCTTCTGACTAGGTAATTTTAAGGCCGAAATTATTTTTAAGGGGTAGAACTGTAACATCTTTAAATCGAGGTCTCTGCATTTTGTGTGTTTGCATGTGACGATATGCTTACTGTGCTAGTCTAGCATGTTTTGGGGGCCTAGGCATGACCTCGGGTTAGGCCTGAGTCATGGCTAAAATGTTTGTTTTGGCACTTAGGAATAGGGAGCTAGGAGAGGTAGGGGTTAAAAGGTATTCTTGGTGTGTTGTGACACAAAGAATCTAGTGGCAAAATGGCAAAAGAGGCGCCACTAGGGTACCAGGAAGGTGACATCATATGCAGGGAAGGAGTGCTCAGGTTCGAGCAGCAGAACCCTCATTTTTGCTTATTATTTTGACGCCAAGCTGAGGAAGTGGTGTGCTCAGTGTGGACTCTAGAGGATAAGGATGGAAGGAGTCAAATGGATGAAGGTGAGGAAATTTAGGAGCTTGAATCTTATCAAACTCATTTGAAAGTGTTGGCCGAAAGTTAGACTGTGGGGAGGAGGATTGCAATCAATTTTGGGTTCTTTGGAGGGTGGCCGAATGTGCTTTGGGGAAAAGCTAAATCGGCTAGCTTTGAGAGTTTTTCTCTTTTCTTAGTTGGTGTCAAAACTGAACCTCAAAGTGCATTCTCTTTCTTTTCTCATTCGGCAAGCTTGGTATTTGACCAAACCAAACCTTGCCATTTTGTTGAGAAGAGTCAAACTTATTTGCCATTCACTCCTCTTCTTTTCTTGTGCATTCATTGTTGGCCAAAACACTCCCTTTGCCGAATCCTCTTTTGTTCACTTCTCTTCTTCCTGTTTTGTTCAAAGCCAAAACCAACCCCCTTCTTCTGACGACATCTTTTTCTTCTTTCAAGTCTCTTGTGTCAAAAGCTCTCACTTTCTCTTTGCCGAATCTATCTCTTCCTTTTGGGTCATAGCCGAATCTCCTAGTAAGTGTAACTTCTTATTCTTCTTTTCTCGATTGATTTGGTTAATGTCGGATCTCACTTGCCATTCTCTTCTCCTATTTCTCCATTCGTTATAAATCGAGATCCTAAACTCTTCTCTTGTTCTATGTTAGTAAGGTAGCCGAAATCCCCAAATATCACTAGGGTGTGCCCAATTTTGGTGATTGGTGGCCGAATCTGTCAGTAAGGTAAGCGGGTAAGTGTTTTGTAGTTTCGATATCTCCTATTGTGATTAATACCGAAGGCTTTAATCCATTGATAGTGGTACTTGACCGATTGTAGGAAGGAGTGTAGCCAAATACAGTGGATCTTCGGGATTCAGTGGCCGATCTAGGTAAGGGGTTTTTGTATTTCGGATGTGGTTCTGATTCTTTCAAAAGTCGAAGGCTAATTATCTCTATGTTAAGGCTTAACCGATTGTAAAGGGAGGTTCATCGCGTAGCTTCGGGATTTGGTTGGAAACCAAATCAGTGTTAAGATAAGTGCTATCTTTGTGCATTATTTCATCCTTCGGGATTTCTGGATGAGCCGAATGGGCTCTTGTTCATTAACAAGGTGTTGGCCAAATATAGGAAGGGAGGAGGCAAACGTTTTGGGATCTTCAGGTTCTATTGGTTTGGGAATAGATCGTAGTTTCAGGATTTCACTAGATTCACAAATAGTCAGGTGTGTAACACTTACACACTTCGTTAGTATGATATGTTATTGTGTTAACTGTTGTAGCCATTAAAATCGGTGGTCATGCCTTGTGAGCATGAGCATGGACTCCGAGTAAGTCCCCTGATTATGGATCTCGTTGTATGCTATCATGCCATTGTTCAATGTTATGCCATGTGTTATTTGCATCATCATGTGTTATTATGTCACTATTGTTATGGACATGATGGTGGGATTGTTGAGAGGAGGGGAAAGAATTATTTGGACTTTGACCACACGACGGGTTGGCCCCGTCTTTGATATTATAATTTGTGACTAAGTCCCAGTGGTTTTGACCACATATGAATATTTTGACTCGTCCCAGTGGTTTGGCCCCACAGTGGGTTGGCCCCACATGTTGATTACAGGATTGTCATCAGTAGTTTTGACCACGCGATGGGTTGGCCCCATCACTTGATTTGTGACTACGGTCACCAGTGGTTTTGACCACACCGATATATACATTTGTGACTACGGTCACCAGTGGTTTTGACCACAAGTGGTTTTGACCACACGGGGTAGATAAAGGAGATCGGATGGTTAGGTTATGGATTGCATGATTTGCATGTTATACTAATGATTTGTGTAAGTGCTTGTACTATCGGGTTGGGGATTTACACACTGAGTCTCGATGACTCACCCCTTCCCTTATATTTTGTAGATGAGGCGTAGATTGCGGATATGGAGCCGGGGAGGACTCGAGGCGACCATGCATGCTAGTTTTGGGTTTTAATTTTAAATTACTATTTCGATTTTATTTATTTCCTTCAATTTGGTTTTGGTTTTGTAATAAGGCCGCTAAGTATTAATTTGGTTTTTTTATTTCTAGATTATATTTTAATTATTTTATGCATATGTTTTATAACTTGAATTGCTTTATTAACCGGAATCAAATCAAAGTTTACAAAATTATACTCTATATCGGGTTTTTTTTCACGTTACCATCGGGTGACATTATTCATAAGGCAATGACAAAGTTAATAAAGAGGATTTCAAACCTGAATTTTCAAACCATCTAGTAACAACAAACGGATTTTCAAGCATGAGTTCTCTGGATTTTTTTTTAAGCAACACAAAAACGTTTTTAACATCACCATGCACCCACGTGAGAAGAGAAGAGAAGAAAGAAATTTTCCTTTCTTTTCAATTTGGTCCATTTTACCAAAAATTCAGCATTTTCACTTATAAATCAAAAGAATTTCCATAGCTACCAAGGGAGAAAAATAGTAAGAAGACAATGGGGAGCTAGAATATCAAGTTAGATTCAAGAAATAGAAACTAGAGGAGAGAAAAAATCAAGTTAAAGATTGAAATCAATAGGACAAGGTAAGAACATCAAGATTCCAATATATTTTTGAGTTTGATATTAATGAAAAAGTATGAAAATGATATTAAAGTAGATTTTTATTATATAAGGTTCTATGTTCTTGATATGTTAGTGAAGGGAAATAAGAGGAAGTGATGGGAAATATTGTAGAGAAAGGAAAGGAGGGTGTTATAAATTTGGTTATCAACATTTTACACTAAAACAGTTTTGGATAGCAGCAGTAGTTTGATTTTGAAAATTCACAAAAAATTGTATAAATTTCATTATAGGTTAATTAAATTATTAAATTAAATCCTATTGATTATAGTTTTACATGGAAGAAATGACGTAAGCAAAAGAATTTCATATTATGAGATATATGAATTTTTCTGAGACTGGGTCAGATTAATTTGAGGTTCCCATGTTCTGACTTTGGAAAATCACCAAATATTTTAAAAACATAATTAGGGTTTAAATTTATATTTTTAAATTATTTATGAGCCTATTTTCAATAAAAACAAATAGAAACATCATCCAAACCCCATAGTAAGAGATAATTAATTTATAGTAAGCAAAGGTCAAAGTTATCAAATAGCAGAATAGGGATAAATTTGAAAATTTTACTAAACTTATTGGCTAAACTATAAATTCTTAAAACTTAATTTTATAAAGATATGTGAGTCTAGTTTCAAAAAAAATCAAGTGGATCCTAATTTAGCATTCTGTAGCTCAATATAGAAATAATTTATTGACTATGACTCAAGTGGACAGCTTCGATATGAACATAAGTAAATAATAGAATTATAGATAATATTACATACAAGCATGCTATATACATTAAGGATGTGGAATGGAGAGGAGGAGGAGGAAAACATATGAGTATTCAACTAGCATTGATTTTCATTAAAAATGGCTAATTTGAATGTTTTAGGCTTAGGGACTAGATTGAATAAAAGTAAAATTTTAAGGGTAATTTTGTAAAAATGTCAAAAATGACCAAATTGCATGAAATGAATTGTTTTATTGTCACAATTAATCTATTGAAAGAAATTATTAATATCAAGTGAGTTTAGAGCTTTAATTTTGTTGTATGATAATATTAGAAAGTGATTTTGTTAAATATTGATGCTAGGATCAAATTGTGAAAATGATTAACATATTAAGGTTTGGTATTAAATTTCTATTTCATTAAAGGTTTTTGATAGTTTATAATATTTGGATAAATTATTATTTGAGGAAAATTAGTTGATTTGATATATTAATTAGTTAAGGGACTAAATTGTAAAGGTTGTAAAAGTTAGGGTAATTATGTAAATTTGAAAATTTGAAGGGTATAAATAGTGAAATGAATTGGAACTGAAATATATGCTAATGAATGAGTAATTTTATATTTTAGATCAAGATTTCGGAGGTACTCGTGAAAGAGGAAAAATAGCGGAATAGTCCCTGAACTCCTGCAATTATTACAATTCAATTCAGGTAAGTTTGTATGGTTAAAATTTAATTTTTATTTATTAAATTGATGAATGGTATTATGTATTTATCTATATCTATTACTGAAAACAAAATTATTGTTAAATTATGAAATTAACATTAAATGTTCAAAACAAGTGGAACACGGGATTGAGTACAATCGTTCTGTGGTAAAGGATGAATTGAAGAATAAGACCATAACTGGGTTATGGCACTATGAACGTAAGACCATGTAACACCCTTAACTCGTATTCGTCGCCAGAATAGAGTTACGGGGCATTATTAGAACTATCACAACATTTACAGACATGTCATGTCAATCACTATTCATTAACCAAGATCATTCGTAACGTCCCTTAAATGGACCCTCGAGGCCCAATACGAGCATTAGAATCGAGTCAGAAATTAATCGAAAACTCTAAGAATTTTTCATGACATTTCAAAAATTTTCCAAGGTTCAAGGCTCACACGCCTGTGTAACCCTTAGACACGCTCGTGCCTTAGGCCGTGTTCGATTTAGATTGCTCTCTGACTTGCGCCACACGGCCATGCCATACGGCCGTGTGTTAGGCCATGTGGTTTATTAATTCCTTTTAAATTGGGAGCAGGTTTCACACGACCAAGACACACGCCCGTGTTCAAGGCTATGTCACCCACACTGCTGAGACAAACGCCCTTGTCTCTGCCTGTGTGCTCAATTCTGAGCATTCTGTTTTCTCGAATTGAAGGTGTAAAGGACACACGGCCTGGCTACATTCCCATGGGGTAGGCCGTGTGTCACACACGGTCTAGACACACGCCCGTGTGTCTGACCATGTGGACAAAATAAAGTCATTTCATAGCCTCATTTGTCACCCAAATTTACCGTTTTCTAGCACCAAAACATACCAAGTACAATCCAACCATTCTAAGCATTCAAATAAGAAATTTTCATCATTTAACATAGCCTATCATTGCATGCATACATGTTTACTATCCTACCTTGGTTCAATTCATGTGTTAAACATGATTTGATCAACGACTTAACATATACATATGGTTACCATAGCATAACATTACAAGTATATCAAAACAACCATTACTAGCCATTCCAATGGCTAGATTCCAAGCATCATTTACATTTACATGCCAATATGGCCAACATATTCTATACATGCCATTACAACCGTAATTGATTTACCATATTGTACCGACATGGGCCGATGGATAGTGTGAGTGATCTCTGCCAAGCTTCCAATCCAACAAGCTTCCAATTTACTCTCAAACATGGGAAAATAAAATAGTGTAAGCATAAAATGCTCAGTAAGTTCGTATAATACGGTACTTAACTTGCCATTCATCCTATCTAAGGTAACTAAGTAAGGTATAATCATTCAATTTTACCTCAAGACCTACATATATCCTCATTACCCTTGTTAGTCATTTATTCCATAATATCTTCTATACCATGTATAAGCTCAATAACAATCAAGTTTCTATGCACATATGCTTTCCACAACATGTATTCATTCAACATGCATAATTCGTCTCATTATTACAAGTATAATTACATAATAGTTCACTTCAAGTTCAAACCATTTCATATCAAAACTTTACTCATATTACTCGTAATATCAAAGTTACGATTAGTATGCTCAAGTTGTACAAGTCTGTAATCAAGAATGCACATATATTCATCAAATAAAGTCGATGTACAAATAACATCACCTCATATTTTCATATATCATTTTTCATGTATCATCCTTTTCTTTTATTTCAGACGGATACATGTAATAACACATTTCTTATACATATCTTCTCATATCAAGATTTCTACCCATTGAATTTATCTAAAATATCGATGGTTACACAGGTAGTACAATCGAGGTGTACAAATCAGGATCCATCAATTCATATTCAATGGTACCCATAAGGTACTATCTCATAGAGTACACTCCCGAGCCACACATATATACAACAGGATTACCAGTCCAGGCTAAATTCTTTTAATGACATATGCTCTAAGGAGCTTTATTTGAATTACCCGTCAAGGCTAAATCCAATTCATAATATATGCTCGAGAGGACTCACATCAGGATTATCTGTCCGGGCTAAATCCTTTCTATAATGAAGTCATTGGGATTGCTAGTTCGAGCCTAATCCATTTGCAACAAATGCAGGAACTCATTCATTTCAGCAATTACATTTATCCATCGATATTCATTTATTCAAACAGGATTTAAACATTTTTCAAAAATTATTGGGCATTTGATTATTTCATACCCCCGTAACATTTATGTAATTCAAGTAAAACACATTCCACGTTCATGTCAAGCATACAAGTAACATTTTATTCATTTACCATTTTATCAGGCATTTTCATTTAATGGGCTACATCGAGTAGGTTATCATTTCACATATTTATGACATTGATAAAATTCACAAACACAACATTTAAATCAAGCATAAAAACATATACAATTTAGTTACACGAACTTGCCTCGACAAAGGTTCATGTACATAAAATCTACTAATCTGACATTTTCCTCATTCCTCGTTCTAACTCCAAATTTGGTCTATCCAGATCTATACGAGTAAATTTAACATCAATTTATCATATTTTACATTCATGTGGACTAAATTTTCATCCTAGGAAAAATTACTATTTTGCCCCTAACTTTTCCATAAATTTCATTTCTTCCCTAGTCTCGAAAAATGAAACTTATGCAAATTACTCTCTATTGCAAGCCTAACTAAAGCCCCATTACAAAATTTATAGCACATGTATTCATAAAATTTTAGAATTTTTCATCAAAATTTTACAACTTTTCATTTTAGTCCCTAAATCATGTTTTCATCAAAAATCACTTTGTAAAAGTTGTTTATCTATCAAAAATCTTTCATTTTCTACCATAAATTTCTAATTTCCAGCATATATATCCATGAACCATTTTCATACTTTGATAACTTCTCAAATTAATCCCCCAAATAGAGAGATTAAGCTATCCCAATTCCAAAAATATCAAAATTACTAAAAATGAGACCAGGAATGTAACAGTCCGGTTTAGAACCTAGTCAGAACAGTGATTTTGGGACCAAAAATTTGAGTTATAAAAATATTTCAATATTATTTTCTATGTCTGCAGTATATGATTAAGCATGTGTGAAGGTTCCGTGAATTAATTTGTCTGTTTGTGTGCTTAATTTGACAAAAGGACTAAATCGCATAAAAGGTAAAAGTGGCCTATTAATTAAATAAGTGCCAATTTGATAATTTTCTTTTAATGTGAAGTCCTTAAAGTGGATATATACCATAAGAATGATAGTTAGACGGTAATGGACATTAGAAAGTGGGATTTTTAAAGTGTAATTAAAAGGTTAAATGTGTAATTTAATTAATACTATATGTTATAAGAAAATAAAGTTAAAATGGTGGATATTTCTAAGTGTTCATCCACCAAAAATAAGAAAGAAAAGAAAGAGTTTGAGCTTGTTATATTCGGCCATGGTCTAAGCATAACCGGGTATGTGTTTTTGATCGGTTTTTGATAATTTCTACGTTTTCGTAATCCTTGCTTCGAGTACTTTGAAACCCATGTCTTAATTTTGTGAATTGATGAAAGTTTTGAAATGTACCATTGATGAACACATGATTTTATGTTTGATGGTGAAATATGAAATATATGTGTTAGATTAACAACTTTTGTCTTTGAAGTTTTGATGATTTTGAGCATTTTGGACTTAATTGAGAAAATAATATTTTGAGGGACTCAATTGTGAAATAAATGAAATATATGGACTTAGATGAGCATGAGTAAATTTTGGCTATGCATGGGTATCATGAGATTTTGTATATTTTGTGATTTTGTGAAATAGGGACTAAAATGTCCAAATGTGAAAATATGAGGGCTAATTTCCAAATTACCCTAAATATGTGTTATTGGATTGAATTGAATGAATTGATGAATATAGGTTGAATCTAAATATGCATAGATCAAGAACCAAATAAAACGGACTTAGATCGCGGGAAATCGAAAATAATTGAGTTGCCGAGTCCGTTTTCGATATCCGAATCTGAGGTAAGTCAATATACAAATAAACATATGTGAATTGAGTTATTTATGTATCTATGAGATTGAGATTGAGTGATTAATGCTCGAGATGGAATGTATATGAAAATTTAAAAATATGTCGACAAGTTATAAATATCCGAGAAGTCTCGTATGAATCTAAGAATAGATAGGGTTACATATGTCATGACATAGGTTCCGAAATGAGATATCATGTAACACCACGTCTAGGACATTGGCATCGATATGAGAATTACGTGTAAGACCATGTATAGGACATTGGCATCGTATTTATTCGTCTAAGACCCTGTCTGGGACAGTGGCATCGATATCTAAGTACATGTAAGACCTTGTTTGGGACGTTGGCTTTGTACGACTATTCTGAGCACTTTGAGTACCTTATTTAATTTCGAATGGTTCAACGGGCAAATCTGAGATGTGAATGGCTACGTGAAATGTACAATGATTCAGGTATGTATGAAAAGTACACCATGTATGTGTACAAAAAGGTAAGTTTAAATGTATATGAACTTATTATGGTGAATATGTGTATTGAAATGATGAGAATATATGTGATACACATGCTTAAATGAGTTATGAGCATATGAGGTATTTGAGTTGTGGAATATGAGTAAGTAATGGCTAAGTAATGAGCCAAGGATGATATTATGAATTTACAAACGAGACATATTAATGTCATTATGTCTATGTGGCTATGTGTATATTGTGTTAAGTTTATTTGTATTTGGCTTACTAAGCTTTTGAAAGCTTACTTTGTGTGTGTTTAGTCTATTTTATAGATCGTCAAAGCTACTGAAGGCTCGGGGATCATCGAGAATCGTCATCACACTACTCAATCTTAATTTGGTACCTTTTGAAAGTGTATATACTAAGTATGGCATGTATAAGCTAGTTATTTTGGGTTATGTTTGATATGTGTAAATGGCCATGTGATATGGCTAAATATATGCTTGAGTTATGAATGACTAGTTATGTCTTATGATGCTAGTTTTGGTATGGTATGATAGAAATTGAATTGGTCATATAAATGGTAAGTTTATTGATGAATAACTAGCATATTAATGATGGTAAGTTGTGATGAATTTGGTCTTGAAATGTATGTGATTAATTTGAACCAAATGCCTTATAAGTAGGTGTGATTGCTAAGCTCATAGTTAAGCAAAAATGTTGCACAATTTAACGTGTTTTGGCTACCAAATGTGTATAGGTTGATGCTTAATTGTACTTGTATGAATGACCCAAAGTGTGGGTGGCATTTTGGCCTTGAAAATGGCATATATTTTCCAACACGGTTGAGCACACAGGCGTATGGCTCAATCGTGTCCTTCGAAGTTGCAATTCAAAACAAGTCAGGCTCGACCACGGGTGGCGCACACGGATGTGTCCCAAGCCGTGTGGTCAAGTCGGTATGTATGCCCTATTTTGACATGGCTTGGGCACATGGGCATGTTTGAGACTGTGGGAGGCACACGGCCTACCCACACGGGCGTGTGACCTCTGTAACTTAGAAAAAATTTTAAATTTTTGAGAGTTTTCGCATGTGTTCGGTTTAGTCCCGGCCCTATTCTAAAACATGTTTAAGGTCTCGTTGACCTATTTAAGGGACACTTTGATTTGATTCGTTCGGTAATGCCTCTTAACCCTAAATCGACTATGGTTACGGGTTAGGGTTGTTACAAGGAAACTTACCCAATTTGGCCGTGAAAGTCTCTTCTCTCTCTCTCCTACGGTTTCCATGTTTATTTTGGGGAAGAAGATGAGAAAACATGATTTTTATTTTCTTTTCATCTTTTTAATTAACTAATATTTTCACTTCCCAATTTAGTCCCTAGCCTTTTTCTCATTTTTCATGGATGAATTATCCAAAAATATCTACATACTTTTTATTAATGGTCTAATTACCATATAAGGACCTTAAGTTTTGAATTCCATAGCTATTTGATCCTTCTAGCTACTAGAATCCAACTTTTGCATTTTGTGCGATTTGGTCCTTCTCGTATAATATGACACATAATCGATAAAATTTTATTTTCAAAATTTTAACACGAAATTTCTAGTATAATATGGATCATATAATTAAATAAAAATAAATTTTACTTTTTCGCTCGAATTTGTGGTCCCAAGACTACTATTCTAATTTCACCAAAATTGGGCTATTACAGACCATGGTTGGATCGTGGCAGTGTTTATATATAAGACTATAGTTGGGCTATGGCATTCTGATGATAAGACCATAACTGGGTTATGGCACTATGAATGTAAGACAATGGTTGGACCATGGTAGTGTTTATATGTAAGACCATAGCTGGGCTATGGCATTATGATATTAAGACCATAACTGGGTTATAGCACTACGAATATAAAGGATGAGTTGACGAAAAATGTAAAGGATGAATTGACGGCAAACAACCCATGTAATATCCTGATTTAGGGGTTAGGCATTTGATGTGTTTTGTGTGTATGCTTTGTGTAATGTGCTTGTTTAGGGTGTATAGGAGTCTAGGAGAGGCCCGGTGAAAAGTCGGAGCCCTGGCAAAAATTTCCTTTTTAGGTACCTTAGTGGAGGAGCTGGTAGGATTAGGACTTAAGGGACTGTGTTGGTGTTTGGTTGGCATAAGTAAAGAGGTGGTAGAGTGGCAAGGACATGCCACTTAAGATGCTGGTAAGTGACGCCACAGGGAGAAGCAGAGGGAGCAGGTTCAAATCACAAGAAGCTAATTTTGGGAGGTCTTTTTGGCGTCAAGGAGAGCAGAGGCAGAGCTTGACTGGGACACTTCAGGATAGGGGAGTGGACTGAGTCAAATAGTTTGAATGTGTGGCAGATAGGGAAAAGGGGAGTTTGAAGTGTTCAAATATTTCAAATGGGAGATCAGGAGGAATTTGAGGAGGAAAAATAAGGGATGAGCATGTGATCTTGGTTTTGGCCGAATTTGAAACTCTTGGTGGAGGGGGAATCAATTTTTGGGTTGTGTTGGGAAGTGCCAAAATTCACTTAGGCCATAGGACCCTGTAGACTTCTTTGGTGCATTTTCGACTTTGGGGAAGTATAGGTGCCAAATTTTGTAGCTTCAAATCCTATTCTTTTCACTTCTTTTATCATCTACCAAATTAGGGTTCTCCATTTTTCTTCTTCTTATTTTCCTTACAAAATCGAAATTTGTTCATATCTTTTTCTCTTTTTGCTTTTTGATCAATCTCAAACTGAAACCCCTAAACTCCCATCCTCTTCGCCATTTCTTTGCTAAAGCCGAATGTCCCTTGCCCATTATTCTCTTCTCTAAACCTCTTCTATAGGCCGAATCTCTTAGCCATTATTTCTTACATCCTTTCTCTTGTGAGTCTTCTAAAGCCAAAACTCCTAAGTCTCCATTTGAAGTTTCTTTATTTTTCTTTTCAGCACTTTCATCTAGTTCTCTTCTACCTTGGTCATTGTCGAATCTTGTCCACTGCTGTGCTAGTGCCGAATTCCCCTAAGTATTATTCGTATCCGTTGTGTTAAGGTAAGAAGCGTCCTTTTTTTCTTTATTTTTTCCTTCCAGTTTTTTGGAAAGCCAAAGCCGAATGGCTATTTGGCTTTGGGAGGCCATCGTTGGACTTACATGTTTCTTCTTATTTTCTTGTGTTCTCTTTGGGGCGCCTATTTCATGAATCATAGTAAATCAAATCATTTGAATCTCAAGCTGGAAATCGTTAACCTCTGAACCATATCTCTCCTTTCGGATTTCAAGGTAAGGGTGTTCTCTTTAGATTGTATTTAGGTTCATTATCATATTCGATACCTTAACCCTACATTGTGGTTTAACAACTATATTCCATTATAGTAGTATTTGACAATTTCTTTGATGGAATCCAACATCGATCAAGCAAAGGAGGGGTTTGGACTCGTAAACCCAGCCCCTAAGTATAAGAAGTGAGCGGTGTCAGCAGTCTGAGAATGGCCACCGGGTTGTGGACCGACTTGAAAAGAGTCATAGGCAGATAGCAGTCGTTTCTGTTAACGATAGTGTCGACATAAAGAGTGTTGTTTTAAGTGTTACCAGGTGTGTAAACCCTAACACACTTTACTTATTTGTATTATTAATTGTATAGGTTGAAAAGCCAGAAAAGGCTGTAAATGCAGTCGACATACCTTTGGGGGTAAGGCAGGAAGTGCCAGGTACGTATCTGTGATTACCTGATATGAGTTGGTTGTATGTGACAATCTATTGCCTTGTTACTAGCATGATACATCTGTCATGATATAAATGTTGTGCGTGGGATATGGGAATGTTGATAAAGGGGAAGTGATAAGGTCACATTGTGATCGGTGGCTCTGCCACATTGTTCTTAAGGGCACATGGTGATCGGTGGCTCTGCCATATTGTTTTTAAGGTCACATAGTGATCGGTGGCGCTGCCACATTTGTTTATGAGGTCACATCGTGATCGGTGGCTATGCCACATTTGATATAAGGTCACATAGTGATCGGTGGCTCTGCCACATTTTCTGACAGCATGACTGTCAAGATGGTGCGTAGCAAATGGAGGGTTGATTGTAGAAATCCCCACGGTGTGATGGTTGGTACGGGTTGGTGTGTAGAGGATGGAAAACTAGGTTGGGCCGGGCATAATGCATTTCTTGTGATTGTATGACATTGGGAATGAGTTAAATACAAGATCGTGGGTCGTTGGCCAGTTTATGTGTTTGATGGTTTTACACACTGAGTCTCTGTGACTCACCATTTCCCTAACTTTTCAGGTAATCAGTAGATCGTGGATATGGGAGCCGAGGTGGACTCGTGGAGACCATAAAATTTGGTATATTTATTTTATGAACTTTCTACTACTTAAAGTTAGTTTTATTTGGGGATTTTCTTGTAACAAGGCCTTTGGTAATTTTTAGTTTGGTTTTAGTATTTACTTTGGTTACTTATTATTAATAAATGCTCAAATTGGGATTTTTCCTAAAACGATTAAACAGCTATCTTTCAAAAATATTAACGAATGGTTTACAAGTTATTTTTAGATAAAACTCAGGGTTTTCTTATCAATGATAACTCTTGTCAAAGTAATTATTTTCTTGAAAGTCGTTTGAGTCTGATTGTTTAAAAACAAGGTCGTCGATTTAAATCAGAAAGTTTTAAAATTTATGGTTTTCCCAAAATCACTGAAAGATCGTTTCCAACTTACCCTGTGACATACCAGACCTGGTCGTAACGTTTGGGTCAGGTTTTAGATGTTATAATTTTGGTATCAGAGCCTAGGTTGCAAACACTCGGCCGTGAAATGGGTTCGACAGTACTTTATAAAATCAACGGGAATTGGAGAAAACTATTTTGAGCGAAATATGGCATCCTAGTCCATCGGCACTCAATCCACCCAGGTAAGTGATTCTAATTATTTGGTGATGTATGATTGAAATGATTGATGTCATGAGTGGGTATGTTTGTTAAGTTTTAAGATACCCAAACTTTAGAGACTAAAACTGTTTGGTGCATCTTGCGAAAACTATTCCTTAAGACTATTATCCATAAAACTACTCAGTGTTAAACAGTGAAAGAAATACTAACCCATAAAACTTTTAACCAGATTAAGTGGCAAACGTTAGTTATGAGCTATAGGGGTCGTGGACGTGGTGTGCGTGGCCGTGGTAGAGGAGGAATTGCTGTGTCAGAACCAGTAAGATCTGGTCATGAGTTAGAAAATGAGATGCCAGTACCGCCAGCTGCGAAGGCAGAGTTTCAGGATCAAATGAATGGTGATGATGCGGTTTCTCAGGCGATGTTACGAGTGTTAGAGAGGGTTGCTGGGCAGGCCAAGGTACAGGGGCCCAAAAATTTGTGTCAGAACTACTTCGGGCTAATAGAGCGAACATGTTTAAGAGTGTTTCTGGGGTAGCACCTAGTGCAGCTGAGTATTGGTTGAAGGTAGTTGAGCGTATAATGGATGATCTCGATTTCATAGAAGAGGAAAAGTTGAAAGGGGTTATGTCTCTTTTGTGGGACGAAGCGTATCAGTGGTGGCTTACGGTTAGGGATGGTGCAGTGGCTGACTATATCACCTGCGATTTCTTCAAAACTGCTTTTCAAAGTAACTACATCGGATCGAGCTACGTGGACGCACAACACAGGGCATTTCTAAATCTAGTTCAGGAAAGTAAATCGGTGGCTGAATATGAGGCAGAGTTTTACGCCTTAGTCGCTATGCTCGGGGGATAGTGGCTACAGACTATAAGCATTGTGTCCAGTTTGAAGATGGGTTGAGGGATGATCTGCGGGTATTGATAGCGCCACAGCGTGAAAGGGAATTTGGGGTTTTAGTAGAAAAGGCTAAGATAGCCGAGGAGGTGAAGCGGTCAGAAAAGCAGAATCGGGATAGAGATAGGGGTGGTAATAAAAGAAATTTTGGATCGTCTGGGTCTACTAGACGTTTTCAGGAAAGACCTAGGATGGATGGGCCGAATCGGGTAGTGAGACCCGTTGCTGATAGGCAACCTCAGAGGTGTGCTTAGTGTGGTAAATTCCATTTTGGAGAATGTTAGGCAAATAACAGAATGTGTTACAGGTGTGGATTGGCTGATCACCAGATTCGGGACTGTCCACAAGAGCGAGACAGTGTAAGGTCAGGGAATCAGGGTTATACTCAGCAAGGTAGAGGAAGCCAGCAACTACAGAGAGGTTGTGGTCTGGCCAGAGGGGGTAATAGTTTTGGTCGGGGCCGTAGAATGCCAGGTAGAGGTGTAGGAAACACCGATGCAAGACAGTCGGGGTTATGCAGCTAGACGCAGAGAGGAGGGGGACTCACTAGATGTTATAATTGGTACGTTCTTAATCTTTGGATTGACTTTTTTTGTATTAATTAACATAGGATCGACACATTCTTATATTGCTAGTGTGGTATCTGGAACTTTAAGTATAGACTCTGAGATTGCTTCTAGGGAGATGACTGTAATTAGTCTGTTAGCACAATCGGTTGTGGTAAACAGACTTTATAGGGATGTACCTTTAGAAGTGCAAAGGGTGGTTTTATGGCTGATCTGATGGAACTGCCATTCGAGGAGTTCGATTTGATCTTAGGGATGGACTGGTTGGTGAGGTATCGAGCAAATTTGGATTGTAGCTGCTAAGCGCATGGTGGTCAGGACTCCTGAAGATGAGGACGTGGAGGTAATAGGAGAAATGAGGAATTATTTGTCTAACGTGGTGTCCGCTCTAAAGGCTGAAAGGATGGTAAGGAAAGGATGCGAGGCGCTCATAGCCTTGGTTTGCACTTTGGAGAGTAAGGAATAGTAAATGGGGGCATGAGGACAGTAAAGGAGTTTCTCGATGTTTTTCCAGAGCAGCTTTCAGGATTACCCCCGGATCGCGAGGTGGAATTTGAAATTGATCTTCTTTCGAGGTCAGCGCCTGTATCTATCACTCCTTATAGAATGGAGCCAAAGGAGCTAGTAGAACTAAAATCTCAAGTTCAAGAACTTTTAGATCGAGGTTTTATCTCACCGAGTGTATCACCATGGGGAGCGCCGGTGCTATTTGTTAAGAAGAAGGATGGATCAATGAGTATATGCATTGATTATCGCCAGCTGAACAAATTGACAATCAAGAACAAATACTCGTTGCCGCGGATTGACGACTTATTCGACCAGTTGAAGGGGGCTTCAGTCTTTTCAAAGATAGATTTGAGGCCAGGGTATCATCAACTTAAGGTTAAGGAAACGGATATCCATAAGACGGCGTTTCGTACTCGCTATGGACACTACGAATTTTTGGTGATGCCGTTTGAGTTAACCAATGCACCAGCAGCGTTTATGGATATGATGAACCGGGTTTTTCAACCCTATCTGGATTGATTTGTCGCAGTGTTTATAGATGATATTTTTTGTTTATTCAAGGTCAGAGGAGGAGCACGATTCTCACCTTCGAGTGGTGTTGCAAATCTTGAGGGAGAAGCAATTGTTCACCAAATTCAGTAAGTGCTAATTTTGGCTAAGCGAAGTTACTTTTTTGGGCCATGTTGTGTCGGCAGAGGGAATTAGAGTTGTTCCTTGGAAAATTGAAGCTGTTTTGAATTGGATGCCACCTAAGTCTGTGGCAGAGATTAGAAGTTTTCTAGGTCTTGCTGGATATTACCGAAGGTTTGTTGAAGGGTTCTCATTAATTGCAGCACCTCTAACCAAGTTGTTGAGGAAAGGGGTATCTTTTGTGTGGAATGACAAGCTGTGAAATCCTGAATAGGGCCTATGCATTTTCAGTTTGATTGTATGAAATGACAAGTTTAAGTACTAAGAATAAAGTTTTGATATTTTTGGAAACCTGGAAATGCATGGAATTGGAAACCTAAACATTTTGGAAACTTGAACATTTTGGAAACCTGAAGATGTAAGAAAAATGGCAAGTTACAGAGCCGATCGAAAATTTTAGGAAACTTAGAAATAAGGCCGGGATGACAAATTTTAAAGCCCAAAATAGGAAATAAGGGCAAGAGGGCCTTAAAAGAAAAAGTTGGTGAAATTTGACACACAATCGAGCTTGGAAAAGTGGCCTGAGGGTGTCACTTAAGGCTTATGGAAATGGCGCCATGTGTAAGAGAAAAGGGCTTGAGTTCGAGTCACTTGGAAAGCAAATATTGAAGGTTTTATTTTGCTTCCTGTATTAGGGGTGGACGGCACCTATTTGCTAAAAAGGGAAGAGTTTTATTTTTATTAAAACTTGTCAAATTAAAGTGATAAATAAAGGATTTTCTTTACTAAGATAAATGAGGAGTTAAAAGAGGGATTAAATACTTTTAATTTAATTAGGTGATAATTAATGGAGATTAAATTATCACTTGTGGGGAGTAGTGGCCAAGTTTTGGACTCTTGGTCTAGCAATTTCAGTTAAAAGAGGAATATTGAGACTTTTCTCTCATCTCTTCTAGCCTTGACGAAATTTTGCCAACTCTCTCCCCCTCTCTGCCGAATTTTTCCTTAAGCAAGAAACCATCCTCTCTTTTTCTATTTTCTTCTCTGTTTCTACTGTCAAGGCCGAATCTTTATTTGATTCTAAGTAAAGGAGCAATCAACTACAACATCAAAAAGGGTAAGAACTGTGGTCAATCAACTTCTATTCTTTTCTTTTTACCAAAATTCAGGTACTAATCCCTATTCTTGATCATGGCCGAATCTACCATGGTCTCTTAGGTTTCTACCATCATCTAGAAGGATCAAGAATCCAAGGTAAGTGAGTTCATTCGGCCAAGGCCAAATCTTAGATATTCATATCAAATTAATCAAAAACTAACCCATATTGAGATTTAGGATTTGGCCGATTCCAAGGAAGAGGAAGGTGAAGTTTTCGGGATTTAAAGACCATAAGGTAAGCATCTAAGAGTATTTGGCCAAGGCTTGATCAAGTTCTTTAATTATTAAAAAGCCGAAAACTAACCCATATTGAGATTTAGATTGGCCGAATATCAGGTAAAGGAAAAACCAAACTTTCGGGATTTGAATAAACACCAAATCGGCAAAGGTGAGTCTTTTTACAAATCCTACTAGGATTTGGTTTTGTTTTAAGCCAAATAGGTTTATTAATGTGTATTAAATGATGGCCGAATATAGGGGTAAACAGATCTAAAGTTAGATCGGGATTTTCGAGATCTCAAGGAACCTATTAAGCAAATCAGGTGTGTACCCTTACTAACCTTCGATATTTTATATGGCTATTATTTTAATATATGAATATGAATAAGAATGTGAATGTGGCTAAGTACCACAAATGTGGCAAAAAGTACCCAGGTACGTTTCCTACTTCTGATAGGATTGTGAAATATGTTATTTTATAACATGCGAATATATGTATATGAACATGAAATTAAGTAAGTCATGCATAATATATAAATTTTGGGGGCATTCGGGATTTATGTGAAAGGGAAGAGTAGGTGTTGACTATTTTAATCTTTTAAGATCGATTAAGGCAAAGGTAGCAAAGATTAACTGTTCATTTTTTTAAGGTCAGTAGGTTGCTAAGGAGAATCATTGGGTGATTAGGATTTGGTAAGAAACCGTCGGTGAAAGGTAAGGCTTCGACAAACCCTTTTGGTCTAAATGGTGTTGGTAGAATGTATAGATGTCTAACCCCTATGTTTTGGCCGATTGTAGAAGCTAGTACTCGAGGACTTAGATTGCTTTTGTCGGATTTCTAGACTCGTATTTACGGTGTGTAAACTAACATGCGATACCTAGTAATGTTATTAATAAACACATTTGCTGTTGAAAATGATACGATTATGATGGATAATTGGATACCCAAATGGGGTATGTGTACGGATCCGGGTAAGTCTATTTTATTACAAGTCCTATTATGGATACTTTGAATATGATGATCTATCTTGTATATATATATGCTATGAGATCGATGTTGGACATGGTTGCATGAGTTACATGATTGCATATTGTATATGAGTCGATATGACATGTATGGGTGATTCAGTGGAGGGCGGTGATATTTTGTCTTGTGAGCACGGTGCTTTGGTAGCACACTTTGTGACTTTGGGTCACGG
Organism: Gossypium rotundifolium; assembly: GCA_025506655.1. NCBI lineage: Eukaryota > Viridiplantae > Streptophyta > Magnoliopsida > Malvales > Malvaceae > Gossypium > Gossypium rotundifolium. Next base: position 48,375,615 of record CP106730.1, on the reverse strand, counting down.
AGGTTTAGCACCTCAGGAGGTTTGGTACCTCGGTCTCGTCCCATGTGGTTAACACCACCGTGGTTGGCCCCACTTGTGAGATATGGGATTGGCGCTTGTGATTTGGTATCACACGATGGGTTGGCCCCATCAATGATTTGTGACTACGGTCACGGTGCTTTAGTAGCACAATTGTGTCTTTGGGACACGGAGGTTTGGCACCTCATTGCGACTTGTCCACATGGTTTAACCACCGTGGGTTGGCCCACTTATGAGATATGGGATAAATGCGCTAGTGATTTGGTATCACACGATGGGTTGGCCCCATCATTGGATTTGTGACTTGGTCACGGTGCTTTAACTAGCACAATTGTGTCTTTGGGACACGGTGTTTTGGTAACACATTGTGACGATATGTCACCGGTGGTTTAGCACCACCGGTGGTTTGGTACCACACGGGTAGAAAAGGCGATATGGATGGTTAGGATCGGGTTGCATTAATTATATTGCTTTGTATGATGTGTGTTAGCATGTTGTTCTTGGGGCGGGATTTACATTGAGTCACTCGACTCACCCTCTCTTGACTATTTCGTGTGACACATGAAGCGGACACGGAGCCGGATGGACTCGAGGTGCTCATGCCATCTTGAAATAAAGCTTTGCTCGGACTTTTAAGAAATTTGGTACTTAAGTCTTATTATTACTATTTGGTTTTATTTGGGTTGTAAATGGCCTTTTAAATTATGTTTTGTTTATGATTAAGTTAGATTTATAATATGCTTTAACAAACTACTTGTGTTAAAATATGCTAAAACTTGGCAAGACAACGTTTTCAAAACTTCAAAAGCGATGTTTTAAACTATACCATCGGGTATCATACTATAACTTAGAACAAAATGAACTCGAATTGTTTTCTAACTTAAATATGGTTTTCTACTAAGACAAGACATTTTAGTAATAATATGAAACAACTTAAACTTCAAACCGACATAAATTAGATTTACCTACACTTGGATAAATTTTCAAAGCTCTACGGGTTTTCAAATACAACATAAATTTTTAGTCAAAACCTACTCAAGTTTTTTTCAAATACAAAATTTTAGCGAAGTGTTTTCCTCAAACTTTTAAACTCAAACCTAAACCACCCAAAACCTTTTTCCTGTAGCATACCGTTCGGTTAGTGGTGTATTGGTAGGGTTTGGGGTGTTACATTTAATGGTATCGAGCCAAGTTCAAAAGCTTCATTGTGGGCAGGCCCAAAATGTTTTAAAACTAAAATTTTCAAGTATATTGTTGTTAAAAGTATGATTTGAAGGGCATGGCACCGAGTCAAAGCTTTGATTAGCGAGTAAGTACCCGTACTATTGGTTGTGATATTGATATGATTGAATGGCTAGTGATAGTAAGATTACTTTAGAGACTGGCCGATAGGATTCTATGGACTCATGAAAACAAAGTCTCTTTAATATTCATAAAACTTTGCTTTAAAAATAGTGGAATAATAAGCGATACATAAAATTCTTTAATCGACGCGATTTAGTCATGAGTACAGGGTGGGCGTGGTCGTGGGCGTGGGCCTTGATAGGATGATATTTACAGCCAGTAGGTTCTGGCGGGGAGGTTAGAGAATGAGATCTGGATTCCACCACCAGTGAGGTGGTGAGTTCGAGGCGAGCCGCGATGATCTGATGTCATCTTTGCAGGTCTTAGAAAGGGTAGCTGGAGCGGTGGGGGCGTGGGGTTAGGAAATCATGCTGAATGACTTGAGCAAATGGGGTGAATTCTTAGGGTATCTTCGGTGTTGCTCCTAACCTTCTTTAGTCTTGGCTAGAAAGCGACAGCGGATCATGGACGATCTGGACCTAGGTGAGGAGAAATTAAAGGGATCGTATCACTTCTCGGGATGAGTCATACCGAGTGGTGGCTCACGGTCCGGTGGCACATTGCTGCTTGTGAAGATCGACATGGGATTATTTTGGTGCTTATCGGAAGAAATGCGTCGAGCTAATTACATAAATGAGCGTGGAAAGCATTTTCGAGGTTAGTCGAGGGAGCAAATCATGTCAGTATGAGTAGAGTTTACGAAATTTGAGTCGGTATGCCGAGGGTATGGTGGCTACGGAAGAGGAAAGGTGCGTTCGTTTGAGGATGGCTGCGGGACGAGTTAAGATTGTTGATTGCGCCCATGAGAGCGTGAATTCTTGATTACGGTTGAAAAGGCGAAGGTTGCCGGGGCATTAAAAAGTCTGTAAGCGAGTATGGGCGAGAACCGTCATAAGCGGAGTTTTGGATCTTACAGGTCGTCGGTGTCAATGAGAAAAGGGCTAGACCGAGTGGGCGAATCGATCGGATAGGTTTATTCTTTGCTAAGCGAGGACCCGCATGTATGTAACCGTTATGGAAAGGCTCATTTGGGAAATTTCTTTGGGTGATGGAGAGGTTGTTTTGAGTGTGGGTCATTGGACCACCGGTGAGGGTATCCGTAAAGTTAGCTAGAATTGATCCAGAATCGGTAATGTCGATCTGAAATAATAGACCACCGCATGAGGGGCCGAGGTAATGGCGGAGGAGGTATGATTACAGTGGTAGTGGAGCACCGGCGAGGTGCAGTGAATTCGAGGCCAGCGACTGGTTTGGTATATCTTTGCGGCGCCGAGAGAGGGCGGCCTTGGGGCGTCATCACCGATGCGTTTTGATTTTTGGTTCTCCTTATCTTGCTTTAATTGATGTGGGTCTACACACTTTATGTTGCTAGTAGTATAGTAGAGACAATGGATTTAGACTACGAGATATCTTCTAGGCGAGATGACCGTAATAAGCCCTCTAGGTCACTCGTAGTGGTAGATAAAGCGTATAGAGGCGTACCTCTAGAACTCCAAGGGATAGTGTTTGAGGTCGTCGATGGAGCGCCATTCGGGAGTTCGATCTAATTCTCGAATGGAATTTGGTGGGTAAGTATCGGTGAGTTGGATCTGGGACTAAGCGCATGGTTACGAGCACGTAGAGGGTGATAAGTAGTTTTGATTGGTAATAGGAGAAACTATCATCAACTTGGTATCTGCTTTCTGAAAGCCGAAAATGGTCGAGGAAAGGTTGCGAAGCATATGTGGTGCATGTGTATGCCTTGGAGGCTAAGGAGTCTTCTGTGGAGGCCGTTGGACCAGTTAGGGAATTTGTGGATGTGTTTCTGAGGAGCTTAGGGTTTGCCACCAGATCGGGAGGTAGAGTTGAGGATTGATCGTTACCGGAGCTGCGCGATATCCATTACTCCGTCTGGGATGGCACCTAAAAATTAGTGGAGCTTAAGGCTCAAATCCGGAGTTATTGGACGAGGCTTTATCGAGGCCAAGTATTTGCCGTGGGGCGCCGGTACTCTTTGTAAAGAAAGAAGACGATATTATGCGGATGTGCATAGACTACATGCCTAATAAGTAAGCGACGATTAAAAACAAGTATCCACTTGCCTCGGATAGATGACTTGTTTGATCAATTTGAAGAGCGTCGATTTCTCGAAGATTGACCTAAGGTGCGGATACCACCATTGAAGGTAAAAGAGGCGATATCGTAAAATGCATTTCGTTACTCGGTATGGGCATTTTGAATTCTTGGTTATCCGTTTGGGTTGACTAACGCACTGGCTGCTTTCATGGATCGATGAATAGGGTGTTCCAAATTACCTAGATCGGTTCGTGGTAGTTTTATTGACGACATCTTGGTATACTCAAGGGTGAGGAAGAGCATGGCGCTCATTTACGGGTGGTATTGCAGATTCTAAGGGAGAAAGCTTGACTCTATCAAGAAGTTGATGAATCGAGTTACGGCTCGGGGAGGTGACATTTTGGGTCATGTAGTGTCGGTGAGGGATTAAGTGGACCCAGTAAGATAGAAGCGGTGTTGGATTGGAAGCCGCCTAAGTCGATGCGGAAATCCGAGTTTTACGGGGTTGGCGAGGATACTAGAAGATTTGTAGAGGTTCTCGTTAATTGCGACCGATGACCAAATTATTGAGGAAGGGAGTTCCGTTTGTTTGGGTGAAGCGGCGGAGAGCTTCGATAAGTTAAAGAAGATTACATTGAAGCTCGGTTACGATCCGACTGAGGTGGTAAGGAATTCACGTGTCTTCGCGATGCATCACATGTGAGCTTGGGTTGTGTCTTGATGCGGGAAGGAAGGTTGTGGCTTACGCATCCCGACAGTGAGGCCACATGAGGTTAATTATCCTACATACGATTTGGAGCTTGCGGTGTAGTTTTGCCCTAAAGATATGGAGGCATTACTTATACGGAGAGAGATCGGTAGTCTTGTAAAAGAGCTCTCTTTTGCCATAGCCTAAGCTCAAAACAACATCTTCTTTTCTTTGCCATTCATTCTTGTTGCGAATTTACTTGTTGCTCCCATCTTTTCCTTTCTCACCAACAAAGGTGTTGACTTTGGTCTCACTGTGAAATTTGGTAACTCGGTTACATTAATTGAATATAGTGTCTAATGACACAACGTATATAGGCGATGAGCACGTCGACTTGTTGAACGCCTTCGATGGTGTGTAGCGGATGGAGGTTGACTTAGTAGTCCCCAAGGTGTGAATGGCGGTGCACGGGTGGTGTGTAGCGGATGGACCATTAGGATTGGGTTTGGGTTGCATCATAAACTCATTTTTATATGGATCTGATGATTTGAACATGAATGCCTGATTTGTTGAATGTTAGTATTGTGTGCACATTGAGTCTGCTGACTCACCCCATTGTGGGAATTATTTTCGGTGATGAAAGGTTGTTGACCGGGCGGTGGACCTTGAGGTGGCCATGCTACATTCGAGATTTTATTTTATTTGGACTTTATTTTATTTGGTACCTTAAACTTTATTTTGGGTTTACTTGATGTAATAAGGCCATAAGGCCCAGTGGATTATTCTTTATTTTTACTTTACTTTTAATTATTGTGCTAAGAACTATTTTGGACATATTAAATCAAATTGGATTTACAAGACTAAATAAATGGGTTTCCAATCTAAACCCAACTCAAAATAATAGCTTTCCAAAAATTTTACAAATTTCTCTAAGTAACGGAAATTATTGAAACCGGTTTACTTTAGGAACATACCAGATCCGGTTCAGGCTCGTGGGCCGGGTGTGGGGTGTTTCACAAGCAGCAGGAAAGTTTTAAGAGGCTAAAGAGGGTTTTGACGGAAGCTCCGGTGTTGATTCAGCCGGAGGCTAGAAAAGAGTTTGTGGTTTACTGTGATGCTTCACACACGGGATTAGGATGCGTGTTAATACAAGGCGGGAAAGTTGTTACGTACGCGTCTCGGCAGCTAAGACCGCATGAGCTAAATTATCCCACGCATGATTTGGATTTGGCAGCCATGGTGTTTGCCTTGAAGATTTGGAGGCATTATTTGTATGGGGAGAAGTCTGTCATTTATACAGATCATAAGAGCTTAAAATATCTTCTTGCCCAGAAGGAGATGAATTTAAGATAGAGGAGGTGGATCAAATTGTTAAAGGATTACGATTGGTCGATTGATTACCATCCGGGTAAAGCTAACGTGGTGGCGGATGCACTAAGTCAGAAAGTAATCTCGGATCTGAGGGCAATGTTTGCCCATCTTAGCTTGTATGATGATGGGAGTTTGTTAGCTGAGCTACAGGTGAAATCGACATGGATAAATCAGATTAAGGAAAAGTAGTTGCTGGATGATGTCTTGAGTGCTCGGCTAATTCAAGTACAGAATGATGAGGTAGAAGATTTCGATTTGAGCAGTGATGGGGCTTTATGTTTTCGTAAAAAGGTTTGCATGCCGAAGGATGTGGAATTAAGATAGTTGATACTTCAGGAAGCGCATAGTAGCCTCTATGCTATGCATCCTGGCAGATGTAAGATGTATAGAGAGTTACGAGAACAGTTCTGGTTGCCGGGTCTAAAGCGTGAAGTAATCGAATTTGTAAGTAAGTGTTCGACATGTCAGCGGGTAAAAGCAGAACATCAGTTACCTTTCGATTTGTTACAGCCGTTAAAGATTCCACAGTAGAAGTGGGAGAGGATCACAATGGATTTTGTTAGTGGGTTACCCCTTACGCCTACTAAAAAGGATTCGATATGGGTAATTGATGACCGGTTGACGAAGTCTGCCCATTACATACCAATTTGTGTTGACTACTCTCTTCAGAAATTGGCTAAGTTGTATGTAGCAGAGATCGTGAGGTTGCATGGAGTACCAGTGTCTATCATCTTGGATAGAGACCTGAGATTCACGTCAAGGTTTTGGAAGGAATTGCATCAAGCTTTGGGGACAAAGTTAGATTTCAGTAAAGCATTTCATCCACAGTCTGATGGACAATCAGAGAGGGTAATTCAAATCTTAGGAGACATGTTGAGGGGCTGTGTCTTAGACTTAAGAGGTAGTTGGGAAGAATTTCTATCTTTAGCAGAATTCGCGTATAACAATAGCTACCAAGCGAGTATTCAGATGGCACCGTATGAAGCGTTATATGGTCGGACGTGTCATACCCTTACATGTTGGACAGAGTTGGGCGAGCGTCAGTTGTTGGGCCCAAACTTGTTTTCGAAGCGAAAGATATGGTTAAGTTAATTCAAACTCGGTTAAAGGAAGCGTTGGACCAGTAGAAATCCTATGCTGATCTAAAGTGCAAAGATATAGAATTTGAGGTAGGTGACCAGGTGTTCTTAAAGGTTTCACCGTGGAAGAAGGTGCTGAGGTTTGGACAGAAAGGTAAGCTAAGCCCCAGGTTTATTGGGCCTTATCGTGTGTTGAAGCGTATGGGACTAGTAGCGTATCAACTTGAGTTACCTACAGAGTTAAGTCAGATTCATGATGTGTTCCACATTTTGATGCTAAGACGCTATTGTTCGGATCCGTCTCACATGGTGTCAGTAGAGGAAATCGAAGTAAGGCCTGATCTATCCTTTGAAGAGGAACCAGTTCGAATCTTGGATCATGATGTAAAAGTGTTACGCAGAAAGACAATTCCGTTGGTTAAGATCTTGTGGCGTAATCACGGTGCTGAGGAAGCTACATGAGAACCAAAGGAGGCAATGTGTCAGCAGTACCCGCATCTCTTTTGACCAGGAATTTTGAGGCCGAAATTTTCTTACAGGGGGTAGAATTATAATATCCTGATTTAGGGGTTAGGCGTTTGATGTGTTTTGTGTGTATGCTTTGTGTAATATGCTTGTTTAGGGTGTATGGGAGTCTAGGATAGGCACAGTGAAAAGTCGGAGCCCTGGCAAAAATTTCCTTTCCAGGCACTTTAGGAGGAGCTGGCAAGAGTAGGACTTAAGGGACTGTGTTGGTGTTTGGTTGGCATAAGTAAAGAGGTGGTAGAGTGGCAAAGATGAGCCATTTAAGATGCTGGTAAGTGACGCCACAAGGAGAAGCAAAGGGAGTAGGTTCAAATCATAAGGAGCTCATTTTGGGAGTTATTTTTTTGCGTCAAGGAGAGCAGAGGCAGAGCTTGACTGGGACACTTCAGGATAGGGGAGTGGACTGAGTCAAATAGTTTGAATGTGTGGCGAGAGGAAAAGGGAGTTTGAAGTGTTCAAATATTTCAAATGGGTGATCAGGAGGAATTTGAGGAGGAAAATAAGGGATGACCATGTAATCTTGGTGTTGGCCGAATTTCAAACTCTTGGTGGAGGGGGGAATCGATTTTTGGGTTGTGTTAGGAAGTGTCGAAATTCACATAGGCCATAAGACCTTGTAGACATCTTTGGTGCATTTTCAGCTTTGGGAAAGTATAGGTACCGAATTTTGTAGCTTCAAATCCTATTCTTTTCACTTCTTTTCTCATCTACCAACTTAGGGTTCTCCACTTTTCTCTTCTTATTTTCCTTACAAAACCGAAATCTGTTCATATCTTTTTCTCTTTTTTCTTTTTGATCTATCTCAAAACTGAAACCCCTAAACTCCCATCCTCTTCTCCATTTCTTTGCTAAAGCCGAATGCCCCTTTCCCACTATTCTCTTCTCTAAACCTCTTCTATAGGCCGAATCTCTTAGCCATTCTTTCCTACATCCTTTCTCTTGTGAGTCTTCTAAAGCCGGAACTCCTAAGTCTCCATTTGAAGTTTCTTTATTTTTGTTTTCGGCTCTTTCATCTAGTTCTCTTCTACCTTGGTCATTGCCGAATCTTGTCCACTGCTGTCCTAGTGCCGAATTTGTAACACCCCTTAACCAGTCTTCATCGCTAGACTAAGGTTATGAGGCATTACCAACAAAAACACTACTTTAAACTAATATTTCATAAGCTGGATGTCAAACATATCACTTTGCACACATTGTATAATTATAAATATAAAGAACAATTCATAGCATATCAAGTTCACTTGCTTTGTAATCAATCCAAAGTACATATATCAAATTTATCATATACTCTACCAATTTGATTCAATACAAGATCGTGTACATAAACTATGGTAATAAATTTTCCTTTAAAACATCTTGAACACATATACAATTAATAATTCACTTATTACAAATGATCTAATAGCATAGTTAAAATATGCACATTCAACCCATAAATTAATTACCTATTCGATCATAAGGAACCTTTAATACATTATACTTATGTAATTGTGCCATCCACCACATCATATCCATTAACAAACCAAATATACATATGCACTTTGAAAACCAAACCAAATGATCAAATATCACAACCGAAACACATATATATAGCTTGTATCCATTTCTCATTTTAATATATATACCAATCCGTACCCTAAAAGCAATTCCCAAATGAATTAATTACAAAGTTGAACAACTTTAACATTTTCATTACTTAAAATTTATCTAGACCAACCATCTCAAAAATACGACCATGATGCATGCTTTACCACAGTTCGAATTATGACCCAATACATAAAAGATTAACCTTCAAATGAAATTCAACTATTAACCTAATGCCAAAATACATAACTAAATTAACTCGAACATTAGTATCATAAACGAGCAATTATGTCGAATACATATTACATATATTTAACAAAAAGAAATAGACCATAGCTGAAATATTGAAACCAACATACCATACTCATAGCCAAGAACAAATAAAACCAACTTAAACAAAACGATCAAGCCATTTTCGCATGGCTATACACACATATATAAATATATATATATGAATAGAACATCATTCAAATGTTTATCTAGCCTATACATTCCTTTAATTCAAAATTAACTAATTGGAAGGTACCAACAAGAGATGATAGTGTGGTTGACTTCACCAACGATCTTTCGAGCCTGTAACTTGTCCAAAATCTATAAAACGAGCAGCGAATACACACAAAGTAAGCTTACTAGCTTAGTAAGTCTCAAGCACATATAAATGTAATGAACACACATGTAAACATTTTAATCACCAAGCTTATAATATTGAACATAAATATTTCAATATATATAATGCACATAGCCGAATACTAGTGACACACTTGATTTAAATATTATCACTATGTCATCATGAACATGTACATTATCAAATCACATGAATATCATATTATATCACAATTTCCGAATCACATGAATCAACCTTAGGCATCGATCTTTTATATCTACTTATACACATATTCAAAACACTTCCGACTCTTTCACCATTGACCTTTCCATTTTATAACCGAGTTTTCACTATGACATACATGTATATAACCCAATTTCACATATAAGTAACGAATATACACATTAATGATAAGCTCAACATTATAAAATAAAGTACTTATGAAATTGTCCATTTCATCACATCGTATTTATTTAAAACGATAAGAAATTAGCTCACTTCATTCCTTACTAACATAGTAGGCTAACTCTTACCCAAGCTTTTAGCACATAGCATTATATGTGACTCACCTTGTTTGATTCTTGGATTTTTCATTTATGGCAATTCACCGGAATTAAGCCTGCTAGACCCAAATTCTGAAGTTTGAACACCGGCATTAAGCCTGCTAGGCAATAAGCCCGAAATAACTCACCAGTATAAGGCCTTCTAGGCTCAAAACCCGATATAACTCACCAGCACAAGTCCTGCTAGGCTCGAAGCCTGATATAACTCATTAGCACAAGGCCTGCTAGGCTTGAAGCCTGAATATCAACGCAATTAACCATTCATTTCCCATTGCTTAGTGCTAAATCCACAAACATTTCATGTACTTCGTATTTCTTTCACATATCACAACAAACTTACTTATTCACATTACTTTTAAACAAACAAAGTCGATCCAATAATACCTACTACCCCATTCGGCCATCACATGGTATTATACTCAAAATTTGCAATTATTATCATTTAATATGTTCATAAGTAATTCTTTAACATATACTTGCTTAGGGACTTACCTCGACTATCGATGGATGACTTAAATCGGCTATTCAATAACCTTCGCCTTTCCCCGATCCAAATTCATTTTTCTTTATTCTTGATCTTGAATTTAAGCCTAGAATTGTCGAAAATCAAAGGATTTCAAAGCTTCCTTCTTTCTCCAACATTCGGCCAAGGATGAACCAAAAAGATGATGGCTTTATTTTTATGATATTTTAACATATAAAGTAAGTAATTGTTTAATTACTAATTTAACCTTTCAAATAAAATAAAACTAATATATAACGTAACGTTAGTTATGACATATGCCACCCACTAACTCAAAAATGGGTTATTTATCCATTTAATACCTCATATTAAAAAGCCAGCATCATTCTAGCACTTTACACTATGGTATGCAACTTTTACACTTTACGCGATTTAATCCTTTTTGTTAAATTGAACACACAAACGATCAAATTTTTCTACGAAACTTTTACACACATTAATTCACATATAATAAACACAAAATATAATATTTAAATATTTCTCAAACTCGGATTCATGGTCCTGAAACCACCATTTCGATTAGGGTCAAATTCGGTCTGTTACAGAATTCCCCTAAGTGTTATTCGTATCTGCTGTGTTAAGGTAAGAAGCGTCCTTCTTTTTTTTTCTTTATTTTTTCCTTCCAGTTTTTGGGAAGACAAATCCGAATGGCTAATTTCCTTGGGGAGGCCATCGTTGGACTTACATGTTTCTTCTTATTTTCTTGTGTTCTCTTTGGGGTGCCTATTTCGTGAATCGTAGTAAATCAAATCATCTGAATCTCAAGCTGGAAACCATTAACCTCTGAACCATATCTCTCCTTTTGGGATTTCAAGGTAAGGGTGTTCACTTTAAATTGTATTCAGGTTCGTTATCATATTCGGTACCTTAACCCTACATTCTGGTTTTACAACCATATTCCATTATAGTAGCATCTGACAAGATCTTTGATGGAATCCAACATTGATCAGGCAAAGAAGGGGGTTGGACTCGTAAACCCAGCCCCTAAGTTTAAGAAGCAAGCGATGTCAATAGTCCGAGATTGGCCACCGGGTTGTGGACCAACTTCAGAACAAAGTCATAGGCAGATAGCAGTCATTTTTGCTAACAATAGTGTCGACATAGAGAGTGTTATTTTGAGTGTTACCAGGTGTGTAAACCCTAACACACTTTACTTATTTGTATTATTAATTGTATGGGCTAAAAAGTTGAAAAAGGCTGTAAATGAAGTCGACATACCCTTGGGGGTAAGGCAGGAAGTGCCAGGTACGTATCTGTGATTACCTGATATGAGCTGGTTGTATGTGATAATCTATTACCTTGTTACTAGCATGATACATCTGTCATGATATAAATGTTGTGCATGGGATATGAGAATGTTGATAAAGGGGAAGTGATAAGGTCACATTGTGATCGGTGGCTCTACCACATTGTTCTTAAGGTCACATGGTGATCAGTGGCTCTGCCACAATGTTTTTAAGGTCATATAGTGATCGGTGGCACTGCCACATCTATTTATGAGGTCACATCATTATCGGTGGCTATTCCACAGTTGTTATAAGGTCACATAGTGATCAGTGGCTCTGCCACATTTTCTGACAGCATGACTGTCAAGATGGTGTGTAGCAGAGGAGGGTTGATTGTAGAAATCCCCACGGTGTGATGGTTGGTACAAGTTGGTGTGTAGAGGATGGAAAACTAGGTTGGGCCGGGAATAATGCATTTCTTGTGATTGTATGACATTGGGTATGAGTTAAATAAAAGATCGTGGGTCGAGGGCCGATTTATGTGTTTGATGGTTTTACACACTGAGTCTATGTGACTCACCCTTTCCCTAACTTTTCAAGTAGTCAGTAGATCGTGGATATGGGAGCTGCGTTGGACTCGTGGAGGCCATAAAAGTTGTTATATTTATTTTATGAACTTTCTACTACTTAAAGTTAGTTTTATTTGGGGATTTTTTTGGAATAAGGCCTTTGGTAATTTTTAATTTGGTTTTAGTATTTACTTTGGTTACTTATTATTAATAAATGCTCAAATCAGGATTTTTCCTAAAACGATTGAACAACTATCTTTCAAAACTATTAATGAATGGTTTACAAGTTATTTTTGGATAAAACTTGGGATTTTCTTAACAATGATAACTCTTGTCAAAGTACCCTTTTTCTTGAAAGTCGTTTGAGTCTGATTGTTTAAACACAAGGTCATTGCTTTAAATCGGAAAGTTTTAAAATTTATGGTTTTCCCAAAATCACTGAAAGATCGTTTCGAACTTACCCTATGACATACTAGACCTAGTCGTAATGTTTGGTCCGGGTTTGGGATGTTACAACCCAAGTAAATTGAGGTTCAGCATTTGTTGCAACTTTCGTGTTTACTTTCTGTTTAGCTCCCATAAGCTTCTGTTCAGCCTTCGGGCTTCTAAAAATGATGTACTCATATCCTAAGTAGTTCTTCGAATGGTAAGATAACAAGAGTTATTTTTGGATGATATATGTATATGAAGAAATAGTAAGAGAATGATATGTGTCATGATATATATATATATATATATATATATTAATATATTGATATGTTGATACATAGAAATTATGTAAGTTGTTTTCAGTAGTAAACTCAAGTGTGATATGTTGAAAAAATAAGTTTATCAATGTTGAATTTATATAAAATATGTTCAAGTATGTTAACAAGTGTTGTTGTTGACGCTTAGACAAGTGCCAAGTTACTGGTTAAATGGTAATATTTTTATTATATGATGCGTTGAAAGGGTAAGTGCTCAAATGAAAATATACTTGTGCTAATGAAAGAGTGGTAAGTTTTAAGTTATGCAAATTCTCTTAAATTGAGTTATCATGTGATTAATTCAAAAAAGGTCTATGTTTAAATGCACTTGCTTGTATCTATGGTTGAATGATATGCTTATGACTAGTGTGTTATGCATATGGAATGAGTGTGGAAAGTAAAGAAACACAAATGAAAATAAAGAAATTTTGGAAGAGTTAAAGTTGTTTAAAATCCTACTATGCTAGGAATCTTATGTATAAGTGATATTGTAGATTTATTCACTTAGTGAGATGTTAAATATAACTTCATGAGTATTTTGGAAATAATATTAGTTTATTCTTGATAAGTATAAATTTCATATTTGAAAAGGAAGTATTATGATTAAAGTTTATACGAGCTTACTAAGCATTCATTGCTTATGTATTTATTTTCTTCTACTTTTCAGATTATTGGAAGCTCAATTGGGTTGGAAGCTTGTCGGAGATATATCACACTATCCATCGGTTCTATCAGTATTTTCAAATGTTTTGATTTTGGTTATAATGGTGTGTATAGGTATTTTGTTTAATGATGGCTTATATGTAGTGTGTTGTGTTTAGCCACTTATTTTGGCTTGATTTGAATGTCTAATTATGGCTTGTTGATATGTGTAATGTTGATTGTAGATAAACACAAAATTGGGTGAGAAATATGGCTTGTAAAATGGCCTATTTTCATCCACACGGGCAGAGACACGGGCGTTTGTCTCAACCATGTGTGACATACAGCCAGGTGACACAGCCGTGTGTCCTCTGTATCTTAAATTTTCACAAAACAGAATGCTCACATGGCCTAGCACACAGGCATGTGACTTGGCCGTGTGACCCAAGTTAGTATACTCACACGGGCACGGACACGGGCTGATACGCGGTCGTGTGTCCCTATTTTGAATACTCACATGACTTGAGACACGGACGTGGCTCCAAACCTTGTGAGTCATACGGCATTGCCACACGATCATTTGACCCTTGCAGTGTTGGAAACTTTAAATATTTTTGAAAAATTTTATGAGTTTTTGACTTTGTCCCTATGTGTTTCTAATGCGTAAATTTGGGCCTCGATGGCTCATTTAAAGGACAATACGTATTGTAACAGCCAATTTAGACCCTATTTGGAACAGTGGTTTTGGGACCATAAATCCAAGTTAAAAAAATATTTTAATATTGTTTTTCAAGTCTACAGCATGTGAATTGGTGTGTGTGAAATTTCTGTGATTTAATTTGATCGTTTGTGTGCATAATTTACAAAAAGGACTAAATCGCAGAAAATGAAAAATTGTCTTTCTATTTAAATAATGATCGAATTAATGTATCTTTATAAAAAGGAGGTCCTTATGTGGTTATTTAACCATTGAATGCATTAAATGACAAAGTTGGACATTACTTAGTGGATTTTAAATGATATTATAAAGGTTAAAAATGGAAATTGATAATTAAATCATGTAATAATAAAACAAAAGTATGAAAATAGCCCATTATGTTCATATTTGGCCGATAATAACAAGAAAAGAGAAGAAAAAGACAAAGATAGGGTTCGGCTTTGATATTTGGTGATTAAGGTATGTGTTTTGATCCATTTTCGACAATTTCTATGTTTTTGTGATTGTTGCTTAGCATTTTATTAAGCCCATTCCTCAATTTCTAATTTTGATGAAGATTGTGAGCTAAGCCATTGATGAATTTGGGAGTTTAATGCTGTTAATTGATGAATTATGAAGATATGTGTTGGATTAATATGTTTTGTATCGAGATTTTTTTTATGAATTTGCATATTTTGGGCTAAATTGTTAAAATGAGAAATTGAGGTGCTAAATTATGAAATAAATTAAATATGTGGGCTTATATGAACTAAAGGAATATTTGGCCAAGCTATGATATTGTTAAATTATGAGTATTTTGTGATTTTATGAAATAGGGACTAAAATGTCAAAATGTGAAATGTGAGGGCTAATTTGTAAAATTCCCTAAATATGTGTATGGATTGAATTGAATGATTTGGTGAATCAATAAGCTAAATTTGAATGTATATAGACCAAGAACCAAAAAAAATGAAATTAGATTGGGGGAAATCTAAAGTGGTCGAGTAATCGTTTATTTTCACCTGAATCCATACGAGGTAAGTCTATATACAAATAAATGTGTTTGAATTGAATTATTATTGCTTATTTGTTAATGAAATGTAATGAATGGCTATTGGAGCTAAATATGTGAAATACGTGAAAATTTCGATAATGTGATGACGTTCGAAAAGCCCCGTACGAACCATAGGAATAATTAGGATCATCTGTCATGACATAGGATTCCGATATGAGTTATCATGTAAGACCACGTCTAGGACATTGGCATCGAGTTGTGATTTACGTGTAAGACCATGTCTGGGACATCGACATCATATTTGATTTTGTGTAAGACCCTGTTTGGGACAGTGGCATCGATATTGATTACATGTAAGACCACGTCTGGAACGTTGGCATTGTACGAGCTTTTCGAGCTATCTGAGTATCCTGTTTGATTCTGAATGAAGCAACGGGCATTCTGAGAAATGAATGAGTATACGAATGTGCATCCAATTTTTGATACGTGTAACACCCCAAACCCGGCCTAAACGTTACGACCGGATCTGGCATGTCACATGAAAGGAATGTCTAAAAACTGTGTGTTCGTTAAAAAGTTCATGTTTGTTATATTTGTTGTGAAAAATCGAGTGTAAGTAATTTTAAAAAAAATGGTTTATTAACATTTTAGAAAAATCCCATATTAAACATTTAATAACAAACAGTAACCAAATTAAAAGCTAAAACCAAATAAAATACCAAGGCCTTATTACATTACAAAATCCCAAAATTAGAAAGTAATTTTAAATAGAAACTGAAAGTTTACGAGAAAACAGTGCATGGCCACCACAGAGTCCACCTCGGCTCCAAGTCCTCAAACTAGGGATTACCTGAAACATTTAAAAAGAGGGGGTGAGTTTACGAAAACTCAGTGTGTACAACCCCCAATAGTAAGAACATGTATCAACCCATACAAATACAACATATTAAGCATGTATGCAATGCAACCCAGCCCAACCTAAGTATCCAACCTCTACACACCACCCGTACCTGCCAGTCACACCGTGGGGATTACTAAATCAACCTCCATCACCTACACACCATCGAAGCGCCAATGTAGTCAATCGCACATCGCCCTTATAATTGTGGCATAACCACGGATAATGTGACAGAGTCACCAGATTCATAATATGTGACATAGGTCACCGATAATGTGGTAAAACCACGAACACTTCCCTTTATCATTATCACCCATATGCCTATGCAACATACATAATATTACAATTAGTGTATGCGTTATGACATGTATGCAATCATATATCAAATAACGTATGAAACGAATTACCATCATAATCGAATAATAATATACAACATAATCAATCTAACCAACCTCTAAGGGTATAACAAGAATTTTACCTACCAAGGGTATTTTAAGTAATTTACCCACCAAGGGTATTTTTTGTAATTTACCCACCAAGGGTATTTTCGTAATTTACCCACTAAGGGTATTTTCATAATTTACCCACCAAGGGTATTTTGTAATTTACCTACCAAGGGTATTTTCGTAATTTACCCACCAAGGGTATTTTAAGTAATTTACCCAATCAAGGTATTTTGTAATTTACCTACCAAGGGTATTTTCGTAATTTTACACTGTAATGGCCCTCCCGAGGTCTAATGTTACCCCGAGTGACTTCATTACCATTTTCTATTAGTCACCGGACTATTGGGCTTAAAACCCGATTCGGCCCATTCAGCCCACACGCT
The DNA here is from genome assembly GCA_025506655.1 of Gossypium rotundifolium. Taxonomy (NCBI): domain Eukaryota; kingdom Viridiplantae; phylum Streptophyta; class Magnoliopsida; order Malvales; family Malvaceae; genus Gossypium; species Gossypium rotundifolium. The sequence continues at coordinate 48,358,639 of CP106730.1, read as the reverse complement.
CGTGTGGCCCACCTAACACAAATCTAGCCACGTATATAGGTTCCACCTAGTCTAGTTCACTATATACTATATCATCATACAATTTATTCCAATTGGCCCCACGGGCTCATTGGGCCCACTTCGGCCCATTTTGGCCCAAGCAGCCCTAACCCACAAGAATACTACTAATGGCCTTAACTATCGCGTCGAAGCCCCACACATGCGCTCGCACGCTCGTGTGGCTACTAATGTCGTGACCGGCACTTCGACATTTGCCGCTCTACAACTAGAGTAGAGAGAGTTACACACCTGATAGGACTCTGGTGCTAAATCGCGCTGCGACCACTCTTGTGCCCAACGCCCACCAAGGTATGTTAACCTTCCTCCTGGCATGCTCTTTATATAACTAGCTCTTCACCTTCATTCCTTGTATCTTTCCGATGTGGGATCCTTCACAAGAGAGTTTAAATTCAATTGAAACTCTTACCGTCTAATCATAAAATAAATACTCCCTTGCTCCTCATGAGATTCAAACCCAAGCTCTCCCATCATCCAATTCACACCACTTGCCACTTTACCAACCAGCTCCTTGTGTCTTAAACCATGCGCAACTAAATATAACCCTATGGCCAAGGTCTAAATTCATTTAATAAAGAATAATCTAAAAGGAATGCAAATGTTACAACTAGAACCTTGGACCTCCTTCCTTCCTTGTGGCGTCATCCCCTTGTCCTTAAGTGGCGTCACTTTTCCACTACACCACACACTCCACTTGTGTCATTTTCCTCCACATTTTCTTCTTAAGGCCTACCCGCCAACCTCCAGGGTTTTTTCACCTAAAACCAAAATTTTTCCTAAGGCCTAACTTGAACCCGGGACTTCATAGAAGCTCCCTAACCTTCCAAACTCACTTATCTAATTGGTCCCACTTGCATTTAAGCTGATCTCTTGTTCTCCAAAAAAATTTTAAACGCTACTACGCCCAAGGCCCATTGAGCTCAATCCTACTAGGCCCAATTTCAGGATGTTACAAATCTACCCTCCTTAAAGAAATTTCGTCCTCGAAATTTCCAACTAACTAATAGTCACACGTCCTAACCTACCACACTACGCTCACGCTGCGCACTTTGATCTAATAACACTAATAAACCAAATCTCGAAACTTCTTTCTCACAACTAGATATCTAAACACAAAAGCAAATCGATATTTATACATACAATTTCTATATCCAAACCAGCACACACAAAATAAATACCAAAAATACAGTCATAACATTGTCTTAACAAACATAAAATAAGGGAATTTATGGATTTGGATGCCGGAGACTCAAGGTGCCATACTTTTAGACAACATGTATTTTCAAACAAACTTTTGAAAACTTTTTTTTGAACCCCATAACCCACAGCCGAGTTTTGAAACCTAGGCTCTGATACCAAAATTGTAACACCCCAAACCCGACCTAAACGTTACGACCGGATCTGGCATGTCATATGAAAGGAATGTCTAAAAACTGTGTGTTCGTTAAAAAGTTCGTGTTCATTATATTTGTTGTGAAAAATCGAGTGTAAGTAATTTTAAAAAAAATGGTTTATTAACATTTTAGAAAAATCCCGTATTAAACATTTAATAACAAGCAGTAACCAAATTAAAAGCTCAAACCAAATAAAATACCAAGGCCTTATTACATTACAAAATCCTAAAATTAGAAAGTAATTTTAAATAGAAACTGAAAGTTTACGAGAAAACAGTGCATGGCCATCACAGAGTCCACCTTGGCTCCAAGTCCTCAAACTAGGGATTACCTGAAACTTTTAAAAAGAGGGGGTGAGTTTACGAAAACTCAGTGTGTACAACCCTAATAGTAAGAACATGTATCAACCCATACAAATACAACATATTAAGCATGTATGCAATGCAACCCACCCAACCTAAGTATCCAACCTTTACACACCACCGTACACTGCCAAATACACCGGGATTACTAAATCGACCCTCCATCCGCTACACACCATCGAAGGCGATCACTGCAATCAACGCACATCGCCTTATAATTGTGGCATAACCACTGAGATAATGTGACAGAGTCACCAGATTCATAATATGTGACATAAGTCACCAGATAATGTGGTAAAAACCACCAAAACACTTCCCCTTTATCATTATCACCCATATGCCCATGCAACATACATAATATTACAATTCGTGTATGTAGTATGACATGTATGCAATCATATATCAAATAACGTATGAAACGAATTACCATCATAATCAGAATAATAATATACAACATAATCAATCTAACCAACCTCTAAGGGTATAACAGTAATTTTACCTACCAAGGGTATTTTCGTAATTTACCTACCAAGGGTATTTTTGTAATTTACCCACCAAGGGTATTTTTGTAATTTACCTACCAAGGGTATTTTCGTAATTTACCTACCAAGGGTATTTTCGCAATTTACCCACCAAGGGTATTTTCGTAATTTACCTACCAAGGGTATTTTCATAATTTCAAGACTTTGTAATGGCCTCCCGGAGGTCTAATGTTACCACGAGTGACTCATGGCCACCATTTTCTATCGTCACTAGACTATTGGGCCTAAAACTTGATTTTGGCCCATTCGAATACACACGCGTGTGGCCCACCTAACACAAATCTAGCCACGTATATAGGTTCCACCTAGTCTAGTTCACTATATACTATATCATCATACAATTTATTCCAATTGGCCCCACGGGCCCATTAGGCCCACTTCGACCCATCACGGCCCAAGTAGCCCCAACCCACAAGAATACTACCGATGGCCTCAACTATCGCGTCGAAGCCCCACATGTGCGCTCACACGATCGTGTGGCTACTAATGCCGTGATCGGCACTTCAGTATTTGCCGCTCTCCAACTAGAGTAGAGAGAGTTACACACCTGATAGGACTCTGGTGCTAAACCGCGCTACGACCACTCCTGTGCCCAACGCCCACCAAGGTATGTTAACCCTCCTCCTGGCATACTCTTTATATAGCTAGCTCTTCACCTTCATTCCTTGTATCTTTCCGATGTGGGATCCCTTCGTCAGTAGAGTTTAAATTCAACTAAAACTCTTTCCGTCCAATCCGCAAAATAAATACTCCCTTGCTCCTCATGAGATTCGAACCCAAGCTCTCCCATCATCTAATTCACGCCACTTGCCACTTTACCAACCAGCTCCTCGTGTCTTAAACCATGCGCAACTAAATATAACCCTATGTCCAAGGTCTAAATTCATTTAATAAAAAATAATCTAAAAGGAATGCAAACGCTACAACTAGAACCATGGACCTCCTTCCTTCCTTGTGGCGTCATTCCCTTGTCCTTAAGTGGCGTCACTTTGCCACTACACCACACACTCCACTTGTGTCATTTTCCTCCACATTTTCTTCTTAAGGCCTACCCGCCAACCTCCAGGGTTTTTTTCACCTAAAACTAAAATTTTTCCTAAGGCCTAACTTGAACCCGGGACTTCATAGAAGCCCCCTAACCTTCTAAACTCACTTATCTAATTGGTCAAACTTGCATTTAAGTCGATCTCTTGTTCTCCAAAAAAATTTAAACGCTACTACGCCCAAGGCCCATTGAGCTCAATCCTACTAGCCCCAATTTTAGGATGTTACAATATGTATGTATGTATATGAAATTTGGCAATGAAAGGTATGTATGCATATGATCATTTGATATGTGAGCTACATTACATGATATGTGATTATGAGCAAGTGAACATGATCAATTCAGATATAAGAGAAATATTGCTTGTGGTTGAGTTATGCCATGAACCATATGTATGAAATGGTTTATAATTGTCTTATGTGATAAGTTTATTTGCATATGGCTTACTAAGCTTTTGAAGCTTACTTTTTGTGTTTTTACATTTTTTATAGATTATCGAAGCTACTGGGAGATTGGGGATCGTCGAGGATCATGACTTCACAATCAAACTCTATTTTGGTACCTTTTGGAAGTGTAAATGTTAAAAGTATGGCATGTATAGGCTAGGGCTAGTGTGATATGTTTTGAGATATCCATTTTATAGCCATGTGATATGGCTTGCCTGTGGAAGAAAATATGGTTTGGATGTGGTACATGATTTGTGTTAAGTAATGGTATATTTTGATGTTTATAAATGACCAAAAGAAATGGTCAATTTTGGTATGTTTGAGTTGGATTTGTATATGGAAATAAATGATGTTGTTACCGGTCAAATTGTGCATTATTTGGTATGTTTTTGGCTGCCTTTGGGACATGATTTGATGCTTGTAGTATGACCCAATTTTGGGTGGCAAATTGGCCTTGTAAATGGCCTATATTTTCCCACACAGTTGAATACACGGGCGTGTGTCTTGACCGTGTCTCTCAAGGTTGAAATTCAAAGCAAGTTAGGATGCCACACGGGCAAGAAGCACAGGCGTGTGCTAGACCGTGTGACCCAAGTCAGTGTTGCACATGGGCTGAGACATGGTCCAAGGCACGGTCGTGTGAGGTACACGGCCTAGCCACACAGGCGTATGTCCTGTTTTGAAAGAAAAATTTTCTAAGTTCCACAAAGTTTTCGTATGAGATCAGTTTAGTCCCGAACCGTCTTTAAAGCATGTTTCAGGTCTCTTATACCTTCTAAAGGATCAATATAAGTATGAATTATTATGAAATGATGTTGTATGGTTGATGTTGTGAAATGAGCGTAAAATGTTTCGATATGTCTAGTAATGCCTCTTAACCCTAGTCCGGTGATGGATACGAGTTAGGGGTGTTACAATTTGTTAGTATCAGAGCTACGGTTTAGTCAATTCTAGGACTAACGTAGTGTGTGAGAGTCTAGCTATTCATGCCATATATACGAACTGTGATAGTGTGATGAATCCTAACAGATAAAATGTGTTTTCTATATAGTAAATGGATCCCGAACGAGCAGTAACAAAGGATGTTGAAATTAATGTACTGCTTTAAGCTCAAGGGGCGGTCATCTAATTTTAGACCTACATTAGCGGTCAAGAATGAGAGGCTAAACAAGCCTTCTTCCAAATGATGAATGAGTGGTTCACTCAAGATGTTAGAGCAAAATCTGGTTTGTTCCTTAACCTTCGCCTCGCAAGTTTCGTAGCTCCCAAGTTATAGATCCGATTAAATGCGGATAAACCTCCGAGCTTGATAAGATTAGAAAATATGGATCAAGAATTTCGTGCTACTACTGATGATGATGCTGAGAGAGCCGAGTTCTAGCTTGAGAATACGATTCGGGTATTTGATGAGTTGTCATGTACCCCTGATGAATGTGTTAAATGTGTCATTTCTTTGTTGAGAGATATAGCTTACCAATGGTGGAAAACTCTGACTTCTGTTGTTCCGAAAGAATGACTTACCTGGGATTTCTTCCAGACTAAATTCCAAAAGAAATACATTAGTGAGAGATTTATAATTTAGAAATACAAAGAGTTTCCTGAATTGAAACAGGGCCGTGTGTCTGTTACAGAATACAAGCGAAAATATGTGAGACTGAGCCAGTATGCCCGAGAGTGTGTCTCGACTGTGGCAATAATGTGTAAAAGATTCGAAGACGGCTTGAATGAAGATATCTGTTTGTTAGTCAAAATTTTAGAAATAAAAGAATTCGTTGTGCTTGTTGATCGAGCATGTAAAGCTGAAAAACTCAGGAAAGAGAAAAGAAAAGCTAATTCAAAAGCTAGAGGGGTGCAAAAACGAACAACGAGTAAGTCATATCAGTCAATATCAAAGAATTTTCGAGATGATTATAGCCGTTCAAAGACTAATGTGGGACATTCGAGTAAAGATCGTGCAAGATCACATTTGAGCTTCCCAGCTCCAGCTACTTCGATTGCAAGTGTTGGAAATGTCAGATCTGAGCGACCCGAGTGTAGACATTGTGGATTTTTATATCACTTTACCCAAGACTATCTTGAGTCTATTGAGCAAGAGACTGTATAAAATCTAAAATCGAATAACGCTTCAGCTAGGGATAAACCTTTCAAAACACGGGAAATGTGAGTGGTAGCCAGAGAGCTACGAAAGATACAGCTGCGAGATCTGAGGCGAGAGCACCTGCCAGAGCTTATGCTATTCGCGCTCGCGAAAAAGCTTCGTCTCCAGACGTCAATACCAATACTTTTATTCTTTATGATACTTCTGTGATCGCATTGATAGATCTAGGGTCTACTCATTCATATATATGCATAAACTTAGTATCCAGTTAGACTTTTCCTATAGAGTCTACTGAATTTGTAATTAGAGTATCGAACCCCTTAGGCAAGTGTGTTATGGTTGACGAAGTGTTCAAGAATTGTCCGTTGATGTTTCAAGATATCTGTTTTTTGGCTGATCTAATATTATTACCCTTCGATGAGTTTGATATAGTTCTAGGTATGAATTGGCTAACATTGCATGATGTTGTTGCGAATTGCAAACGAAAGACTATTGATTTGAGATGTCAGAATGATGAAATAATATGGATTGAGTCTAGTGATTTTAATGGGTTACCGGCTGTAATATCTTCGATGAAAGCTTTGAATTGTGTGAAAAAGGAATGTGAAGCTTATATTGGGTATGCGATTGATATGATAGTGACCAAAAAGAAAGCTAAATCTATGCCAGTTGTTTGTGAGTTCCCTGGCGTATTTCCTAAAGAATTACCAGGATTACCTCTGATACAAGAAGTTGAGTTTGGCATTGAGTTAGTGCCGGGATGACCCCAATCTCAATAGCTCTGTATAGAATGGCTCCAACAGAATTGAAAGAATTGATGTCTCAGTTGCAAGAATTGACAGACAGAGGTTTCGCACGACCGAGCTTTTCTCCTTGGGGCGCTCCTGTTTTGTTTGTGAAAAAGAAAGATGGCATGATCAGAATGTGCATTGATTACCGTCAGTTAAACAAAGTGACTATTAAGAACAAATATCCTCTGCCCTGAATTGATGATTTGTTCGATTAGCTGAAAGGAGCTACTGTGTTCTCAAAGATAGATCTGAGATCGGGATACTATCGATTCTTAGTAAAGATTCGACATTCGAAATCGCTTTGAACAAAAGTACGAGCATTATGAATTTTTAGTTATGCCTTTCGGACTAACAAATGCTCTTGCTGTCTTTATGGACTTGATGAACAAAATTTTTAGACTGTATTTAGATCGATTTGTTGTTGTATTCATTGATGACATTTTGATTTATTTGCATGATGAAATTGAACATGTCGAACATTTGAGAATTGTGCTACAAACTCTACATGAGAAGTAATTGTATGCAAAGTTTAGTAAATGTGAATTTTTTTTGGGCGAAGTTGGCTTTTTGCGGTATATTGTGTCAACATCCGTTATACGAGTTGATCCGAGCAAGATTTTAGCTATTTTAAAGTGGAAGCCTCCGAAAAATGTGTCTGAAGTCCGCAGTTTTTTCGAACTTACTGGTTATACCGACGGTTCGTAAAAGGCTTTTCGATGATTGCAACTCGTTAGTAGGATTGCTTCAAGAAGATGTGAAATATGAATGGTCTGAAAAGTGTTAGAAAAGCTTTGATCAGTTGAAAGCGCTTTTGACTAAAGCTCCAATTTTGGTACAGCCAGAATCGGGTAACGAGTTCGTGATTTTTGGTGGTGCTTTGTTAAACGGACTGGGTTGCGTCTTGATGCAAGAAGGAAAAGTTATAGCTTATACCTCGAGACAATTGAAACCGTATAAAAAGAATTATCTGACACACGATGTAACACCCCAAACACGGCCTAGAAGTTAGGCCTGAATTTGGCATGTCACATTGAAGTGTTTTTTCAAAAATCGCGTTTTCATTGAAAACCCCTCTTGATATTTAAAAAACTAAAGTCCTAGTTTGCGATTGTTATTAATAATTGACATTTATTAAGAAGTCATTACCTTCAAAACCTTGTTCATTGCGGAAGCTTAATTTAAAACAACTAACTTATAAAACGTGATATTTACAACTTGGTTGCGAAAATGTAGTGTTTTGAAAACAGATATTGGCTTGGAAAAATCGCGATTCAATGTTGAGCAGATTTAAAACATAATAAACTAAAAATCCCAAACTATACTAGAATTGAAGAGAGGCCTTATTACAACCCAATAAAAATGGTTTAATAAAGTAAAGTAGAATACTAAAATCCAAAACTGCCCGCAGTGTGGCCACCTCTGCGTCCTTCAGTACATCGAACCGCCTACTGAGGGTTACTTGGAAAATTAAAAAAGTGGGGTGATTTTGCGATAACTCAGTGTGTACAACCCTCATCAGTAAAAACATGCATCACAACAATCCGGGCCAACGCCCATTACAATAACGATGGCAATTGGGTCTTAGCCCAAAATAGCCTCGGTTGGGCCTTAAACCATATCATATGTCACATATCATAATTATCTGGGCCTAAGCCCATCTCAATAATATAATCCATATATGCAGTGCATTAATGCCCATACCAACCCTGCACTCCGTCTCCTGTCCAATCGTGCACTCCTGTGGGGATTTAATTGACCCACCCATCCGTCCACTCCTTATGTAGCACCGGTTGCAGTACTAACTTATCGGTGCAGCATGGCTACTTGGTAGCTAAAAAGCCTTCGGTGGATCCACAGTTGTCAATCGACCATGCGATCCTATTAGCACTTCCTCCATATTAATAACCCATTCCCATGCAACATAATAACACATGAATGCATCATACAATAATAAACATACCATAATAATCATAAATCACATACAAGAATAAACATATAATATGTAGGGGCGTTTTCGTCATCTTGCCCTTTAGGGGCATATCGGTCATTTTACCCATCGAGGGTACTTTAGTAATTTTGTAAACCAGGAGCATTTCGATAATTTTGTAAACCAATGGGTGTTTCGATAATTTCGCAAACCACAGGGTGTTTCGATAATTTTGTAAAGTAGGGGTATTTCAATAATTTACAACTAGGGGTATTTCGATAATTTAACAAACCATAGGGTGTTTTGGTAATTTTGCAAACTAAGGGTATTTCGGTAATTTTACAAACCAGGGGTATTTCAATAATTTTGCAAACTAGGGGTATTTCAGTAATTTCGCAAACCATAGGGGTGTTTTGGTAATTTTGCAAACCAGGGGTATTTCGATAATTTACCCATCGGGGGTACTTTTGTAATTTCACATTTGACAACCTTTCCAAATGCCTGTTGCCGCCCCGAGCGACTCAGATAACCTAAATGGTCATAATGGAATAAATGGGCCCGAGGCCTCTTATTCAGCCCACGTGGGCCCACTTAGCCCAAATCTAGCCACAGATATGAGATTCTCATAGTCCAGTTCACTATCTACTACACAATCATACAATTTATTCATATGGGCCCAAGGGCTCATTGGGCCCCTTGGCCCTTTTCGGCCCATCGTGGCCCAAACAGCCTAAATGTACAAGAACACTCAAGCTGGCCTCAACTATCATGTCGAAGCTCCCACACGTGCGCTCGCACGCTCATGTGGCTACCATTGTCTTGTGATTGGCATTTCAGTATTTGCCGCTCTACAGCTAGAGTAGAGAGAATACACACCTGATAGGAGTCTGAAGCTAATCCGTACTCCGAATGCTCCTATGCCCAAACGCCCACCAAGGTATGCTTTCTCTCCTCATAGACAGCTCTATAAATATCTAGCTTCTCACCTTCCCTCTTGCTATCTTTTCGATGTGGGATCCGTCCATTAGCAGAGTTTAAATCCAACTCAAACTCTGGCCGCCCAATCCGCAAAATAAATACTCCCCTGCTTGTCATGAGATTCGAATCCAGGATCCCTTGCACCCTTAATGAAGCCTGGCCACTAAACCATTCACTTCCTTGTGTCTAACATCATGCGCAACTAAATATAAATCTATGGGCCAAAGTTCAAGTTCACTTAAAAATAAATCAAAATGAAATGCCAGCACCAAGGCTTGAACCTTGGATCCCCTTGCTGCCTTGTGTGGCGTCACCTCCTTGTCTCCCATGTGGCGCCACTTTGCCACCACACCACAAGTTCTTTTTGTGTCATTTTTCTCCACATTTTATTCTTAAAGTCTACTCACTAACTCTTAGGGTTTTATTCACCTAGAACCAAAATTTTCCTAAAGCCCAAGTTTGATCCCAAGACCTCATAGAAGCACCCTAACCTTCCAAAATCACTTTTCTAATAGGTCCAACTTGAAATAATGTCATTCTCCTAACCCCAAAAATTTTAAAACGCTCCCATGGCCAAAGCCCAATGGGCCCAATCCTACTAAGCCCAAATCCAGGGTGTTACAAACCTACCCCCTTAAAGAAATTTCGTCCTCAAAATTTCCAGCTAACGAAACCGTCGCACACCCTAACCTAGCACACTACGCTCTCGTTGCGCACTCTGATCCTAATTGCAACCTAAGTAAGTAGCACATTACAGATAAAGTACGTACCAGTATCTACCTATAATATAACAATTTAAAACAGATAGGAGAACTTACTTGGTCCGACGATGGAGACTCGGCGTGCCACACAAAAATCCTCCAAAACCACTTCAGATTATTTTGTAAACATCTTTAAAATAGAAACTAAAGCCCATTTTACAACCCGAGTTTTGCAACCGAGCTCTGATACCACAAAATGTAACACCCTAAACTCGGCCCAAAAGTTAGGCCCGAATCTGGCATGTCACATTGAGGTGTTTTTTAAAAATCGCGTTTTCATTGAAAACCCATCTTGATATTTAAAAACTAAAGTCCTAGTTTACGATTGTTATTAATAATCGACATTTATTAAGAAATCATTACCTTCAAAACCTTGTTCATTGCGGAAGCTTAATTTAAAACAACTGACTTATAAAACATGATATTTACAACTTGGTTGCAAAAACGTAGTGTTTCGAAAACAGATATTGTCTAGGAAAAACCGCGATTCAATGTTGAGTAGATTTAAAATATAATAAACAAAAAATCCCAAACTATACCAGAATTTAAGAGAGGCCTTATTACAACCCAATAAAAACGGCTTAATAAAGTAAAGTAGAATACTAAAATCCAAAACAGCCCGTAGCGTGGCCACCTCTGAGTCCTCCAATACGTCAAATTGCCTACTGAGGCTTACCTGGAAAATTTAAAATGAGGGGTGAGTTTGTGAAAACTCAGTGTGTACAACCCTCATCAGTCATGCATCACAATAATCGGGGTCGACGCCCATTACAATAACGGTGGAAATTTGGCCTTAGCCCAAAATAGCCTCAGTTGGGCCTTAACCCATATCATATGTCACATATCATAAATATCTAGGCCTAAGCCCATCTCAATAATATAATCCATATATACAATGCACTAATGCCTATACCAACCCTGCACTTCATCTCCTATCCAACTGTGCACTCTTGTGGGGATTTAATCAACCCAACCATCCATCCACTCCTTATGTAGCACCGGTTGTGGCACTAACTTATCGGTGCAGCATGGCTACTCGGTGGCTAAAAAGCCTTGATGGATCCAGTCGACAAGCGACCATGCGATCCTATTAACACTTCCTCCATATTAATAATCCTATTTCCATGCAACATAATAACACATAAATGCATCATACAATAATAAACACACCATAATTAATCATAAATCGCATACAAGAATAACCATATAACATGTAGGGGCGTTTTCATCATCTTGCCCTTCAGGGGCATATCGCCATTTTACCCATCAAAGGTATTTCGATAATTTTGTAAACCAGGGGTATTTCAGCAATTTTGCAAACCAAGGGTATTTCGATAATTTTGCAAACCATGGGGTGTTTCGGTAATTTTTCTAACTAGGGGTATTTAGATAATTTTAAAAACTAAGAGTATTTAGGTAATTTTGCAAACCATAGGGTGTTTCAGTAATTTCGCAAACTAGAGATATTTCGGTAATTTTACAAACCAGGGTATTTCGATAATTTTACAAACCAGGGGTATTTCAGTAATTTCGTAAACCATGGGGTGTTTTAGTAATTTTGTAAACCAGGGATATTTCGATAATTTACCCATCGAGGGCACTTTGGTATTTCGCATTTAACAGCCTTTCCAAAGGCCTACTATCGCCCCGAGTGACTCAAATAACCTAAATGGTCATAACGGTGTAAATGGGTTTAAGGCCCCTTATTCGACCCACGTGGGCCCACACGCTCGTGTGGACAACTTAGCCCAAATCTAGCCACAGATACGAGATTCCCATAGTCTAGTTCACTATCTTCTACACAATCATACAATTTATTCATATGGGCCCACTTGGCCCCTTTCGGCCCATCGTGGCCCAAACAGCCTAAACGCACAAGAACACTCAAGCTGGCCTCAACTATCACGTCGAAGCTCCCACACGTCGTGTAGCTACCATCATTGTGTGATTTCCATTTTAGCATTTGCCACTCTACAGCTAGAGTAGAGAGAATACACACTTGATAGGAGTCTGAAGCTAATCTGCACTCCAAATGCTCCTATGCCTAAACACCCACCAAGGTATGCTTCCTGTAATATCCAGGAGTTAGGGGTTATGCGTTTTAACTCATATTTATGTAGTAGCATGATTAGTGTGCTGTTTGTGTGTGTTTGGGGGCTTAGGGAACCTTGGGTGTAGGCAAGAGCCTTAGAAAAAAATGTTTGACTTTAAGCTGATAGGGGGAAGGGCTAGGAGTGCTAGGCCTTAAGAAGGTTAGTGTGTGGCTTATGACATAAGAACTCGGTTGGTGAAGTGGCAAGGGAGGCGCCACTTGGAGCACAGGAGAGTGACGCCTCAGGGAGTGAGAAGGGGGCCTAGGTTCGAGCAGTAAGGAAAGTTTTTTTGGAGGTTCTTTTGTGTCAAGGGGAGTGCAGAGTTGGATAGCACAGGGACTCCGAATGGATGAGCATTAGACTTGGTCAATGCATTTGAAAATTCAGCTAAGAAGGGAGATAAGTGTTGACTCATTCAAACTTATTTGAATGAGTGGAAAAGAGAAGAAATAGGAAGAAAAGAAGGAATCTGATAGAGAGAAGAAGAGTTGGCCGAATAGAGGGGTCTTGGTGTGGCATTTTTTGCCAAAGGGAAGAGTGTTTATGCTAGGGGCTTTAGGTGCCGAAATAAGGTGAGTGAGTGGCCATTTTTCTCCCTTTTGAAAGCTTTCTTCTCATCTTTGCTTTTGCCGAAATCTTGCACCCTTTTTCTTCTCTTTTGACCAAAAGCTGAAAGTGAAAGAACCATTTGTGCATCTTCTCCTCATCTTATTTTTATTTTTTTCCTTTCTTTATTCACTCTCTAAAAGCCAAAACCTACCCTCTCATTCCCACTAGAATCAAAACTATACAAGACTTCAACCTTTTTTCTTCTTCTCTGCATCGAATCTTCCATCTTCAAAAGTCGAATCCCACATCTTTTGCCATCACTCCCCATATTCGATTTCATCTCTACCCCTTTTGAAACCGATTCCTTTTTCTATTTCCCTCTCAAAGCCGATCAATCTTCTGTGGTGGCCGAATCTCTCTGTGTTTCCAGTAAAGGTGTTCGATTGATATCAATATTACGGTAAGGGTTAATTGGCATTTGGTCTCTCCTTCTTTTCCCTTTGGTTAGCTGAAATCAAGGACACTAATCCCTTTTATTCTTTTGGCCGAAACCATGAAGGTGGGTTTCGGGATCTTTGTAGCCGACGATTAGAAGGAGATCTTTCGGGATTTGGATATTCAAGGTAAGCAAAGCATGACCTTAGGTGAAGGCCACTTACTTTTGTCTATTAATGTTAGAATAGAATCTAACATGGTTCATATAGGGATTTCGACAACTTTCAAGGACAGGTGACGATTTCTAGGATTTAGTCGAGTAAGGTAAGGGGAGTTTTAGTATTCGGCCAAAGGCTATGTTATTTATTAAGGGTTGGCCGATTCTAACTATGGTATTTTAAGGGGGATAAGCAAATTGTTGTGATCCCTGCAATCGAAAGTCTCAGTGAGATCGAGAGTGTCATTCTCAATATTATCAGGTGTGTAACCCCACACTTTTTCCCGATAGATTAATAATATTAAATATGTGTTAACAAGATTATGATTAATCTTGGCTAAGGGTACCATTCATTGGTACAGTTCATTCAGGTACGTTATATCTAACCCTTGTTTACAGTGGTTACAATCATTGATATGAAAGCATGTGTGTTTCCGATATGGGCTTGGGATAAGCATATAGCGTGATACCTATAATACTATGTATGTTGTATGGGCACGAGGGTTATAATGAAAAGAGGAAGTGTTCTGGTGGTTTTACCACATTATCCGGTGACCTTGTCACATTATCTAGTGGCTATGCCACGTATTAAGGGCAAGGAGCAGTTGACTGCAACGACTGCCTTCGACGGTGTGTAGCGGATAGAGGGTCAATTTAGTAATCCCCATGGTGTGATTGGCACGTACGGGTGGTGTGTAGAGGTTGGATATCTAGGTGGGTTCAGGTTGCATCATTGTTTTCATATACATGTGATTTAGTATGCTATGTTATGGGCTTATGGCCGATGATGAATCCGGATGGGCTTTGCCCAAATTGTTATAATAAAGGCTATAATCGATTGGGAACCTGTGTTGGTTGTTACACATTGAGTCTGTTGACTCACCCTTCGTGGGCTAACATTTTGCAGGCGATACATAGGGCAATGGACCGGGTCGGCAGGGACTATGGCGTGGCCAAGCTCAGTAAAATTTTGGGTTTTCATATAATGGAACTCTTTTCGTTTTCTTTAGTATGCTTTCTTTCGGGATTTACTTTGGTTTTTAAGATGTAATAAGGTCATTACTTAATTGCTTAATTTCGCGTATTAAATTTTATTCCCATATGATAATCAACAAACAAGTAATTAAATATTTTCCTAAAGCAACTTCAAATGTTTTATCACCTACTCAACTCATGGTTTTCAACCTAATGAGCTCTAGAATTAGGCAAATCTTTTAATTTTTAAGATACAGAGGAAGCGTTGTAATGAAATACAAACTTGAACGATATCTTGGCTTTCAACTTGATAAAAATACAAACCTGTTTTTATTAAAATCGTCATATTTTATAAGAAGATGAAATGAGATAAAGCTAAGTTTTCTTAAGGAACATGTCAGATCCGGTCGGGGCTTGTGGGCCGAGTTTGGGGTGTTTTAATTTGGTATCAGAGCCCGGTTCAAAACTCAGCTTTAAGGGTTTTGAGCCCCAAATGTTTTTCAAAGATAGGGTTTTCTAAACCACGAATTTCTATAAACAAATTTAGGTTTATTTTGGCATGGCACCTGTGTCTCCGGCCCGAAGTCTACCAGGTAAGTACCCCTAATCATTGTGTGATTTGTATGTGGGTATTACAGGATCGTAGATTAGTAGATTAGGAGCTATTGAACCCTAGGATTAGCTTACTCCAACACAAAATTCATAAGACTTAACTTATTTTACCAAACCCAGGAATAAGTCGTGGAGTTCAGGTGTGGTAACAAACATGTGCATGTCTAGGCATGGATTCCGAATGAGCTTGGTATTTAAGCAATCCTAGCGACTCACCTCCTCTTTTCTGGAATCCTACCTGGTGCGCAGTGATTATTCACCTCAACCGCGAGGACTTGTTAATGGGCCAAATCTATAACTAAAACCCAAAAGGGACCAAACACCCGATTTTGTAAAATAATCAAAATACCTCGATTTGTGAAAATTACTAAAATACCTCGATAGGATAAATTACAGAAATACCATCGGGTAGTGAAATGATGAGAGTACCCCTACAAGTGGTGAGTGTGTGTGGTGGATGTTGTTGATGAATGAATGTGATTCTCTAAATTAGGGTAGATGACTTGAAACGAAAACTTTGTAATGATCGAAAGAACTACTACTAAACTTCTTTACATAAAACTTGTTCGTAGGTAATCAGTGGAACAGAAGTTAATGCATAAAATTTCTTAAAGTAGATTAAATCGCGATCATAGACATGAGCACTTGAGGTTGAGGTCGAATATCTGTGAGACGCAATGGGTAGGATGATCGTGTCTAAACCAAAGGGGTCAGTCGAAGGTCGAGAATGAGATGCCACCACCATCACCGCTGGTGTTGAGCATCGAGGATCGATGGGGATGATACAATGATCGGAGGCAATCTCATGAGTTCTTGAGAGGGTGGTGGGAGCGTGGAGGTATGGGAGCTCAAAATCTGTATCTGAGTGACTCCGAGCCAATGGAACTGAGGTATTCTGAGGTGTTTCCGGTGTGGCACCCAACACTGCTGAGTATTGGTTGGAGGTGACGGAGCGTATCATGGACGGCTTGGATCTGATGCTAAAGAGAAACTGAAAGGGATAGTGTCGCTTCTCTAGGATGAGTCATACCAGTGGTGGCTCACAGTTCGGGATAGTGCTGCAATGGATGATCTCACTTGGGATTATCTCAAGGTGGCTTATCAGAAGAAGTATATCGGGTCTAGTTATGTTGATGCGCAGAGGAAGGCATTTTTGAGGCTAGTTCAGGGGAGTAAGTTCGTATCAGAGTACGAGGCAAAATTTTTAAGTTTGAGCCGGTATGCTCGAGGAATCGTGGCTACGGAGCATGAGCGATGTGTCAGGTTCGAGGACGGACTGAGGGATAAGCTGAGATTGCTGATTGCTCCACAGCAGGAGCGGGAGTTTGCCGTGTTGGTAGAAAAGGCTAAGACAGTCGAAGGGGTTAAGGAATCTATGAGACAGAATTCAGATAGGAATAGACAAAAGAGAGGTTTTGGATCATCTGGATCAGCTGGAAATTCTCAGAAAAGACCTAGAGTTGATGGGCCGCGAGATCGACAAGTTGCTATGGGAGGTCAGTATCGTACGTGTGCTCAATGTAGAAAGATGCACCTGGGGGAGTGTTGGAAGAAGACAGGGGGATGTTTTAAGTGTGGGTCCAAAGACCATGTAATTAGGAACTATCCATTAGAAGCAGACAAGAGTCGACCAGCAAGTCAGGGTTTTAATCAGACTGAAAGAGGTGGACAGCAGCCACCGTGGGGTCGTGGTCTGGTTGGCAGAGGTAATAGTTCTGGTAGAGGTCGCGGGGCACTGGGCAGAGGTGTTGGTAACATAGAGGCGAGACAGCCAGGTCCGGTGTATGTAGTTCATCGGAGGAAGGATGGTGACGTACCGGACGTCATAACCGATATGTTCCTTATAGCTGACAAGCCTTTCTTTGCTTTAATTGATGTTGGCTCGACCCACTCATATGTTGCATGTAGAATAGCTGAAACATTAGGTGTAGCATCTGAACCGTCTGTTAGGGAGATGACTGTAGTGAGCCCGTTAGGTCAAATGGTAGTGGTTAATAGGATATTCCGGAGTGTGCCTCTAGAGATTCAGGGAGTGGTATTCCTTGCCGACTTAATGGAACTACCTTTCGGGGAATTTGATCTCGTTCTGGGCATGGATTGGCTAGTGGAACATTATGCTAAATTGGATTGCACAGCTAAGTGAATGGAGTTGAGGACTCCGGAGGATGAGGAGATAATTATGATAGGAGAAAGAAGAAACTATTTGTCTAACGTAGTCTCTGCGTTGAAGGCTAATAAGATGGTTCAAAAAGGGTGTAAGGCATTTCTGGCCTTCATTAGTGCTTTGGATGCAAAAGAAGAGGGGGTTAGTGGAGTTAGAACAGTAAGAGAATTCCTGGATGTCTTCCCGGAGGAGTTTTCAGGGTTACCCCCGGACAGAGAGGTGGAGTTCAAAATTGATTTACTGCCAGGTACAGCTCCTGTGTTAATTGCTCCGTATAGGATGGCGCCAAAAGAGTTGGTAGAGCTTAAAGCTCAGATCCAAGAGCTATTGGATCATGAGTTTATTCGACCAAGTGTATCTCCGTGGGGGGCGCCGGTGTTGTTCGTGAAAAAGAAAGACGGGACTATGCATATGTGCATAGATTATCGGCAGTTGAATAAGCTGACGATCAAAAACAAGTACCCATTGTCGAGGATAGACGACTTGTTTGATCAGCTCAAGGGGGCTGCGGTATTTTCAAAAATAGATCTAAGGTCGGGATATCATCAGCTTAAGGTGAAGGAAGCAGATATCCATAAGACAGCTTTCCGGACTAGATACGGACATTATGAGTTCTTAGTAATGCCGTTCGGATTGACGAATGCCCCAGCTGCATTCATGGATATGATGAACTGGGTTTTCCAACCCTACTTGGATCAGTTCGTCATTGTGTTCATAGACGACATCCTGGTATAATCCAAGTCTAAGGAGGAGCATGAAGCACATCTCCGGGTAGTGCTGCAGGTCCTAAGGGAAAGGAAGTTATATGCCAAGTTCAGCAAATGCAAATTCTAGTTGAAGGAAGTTGCGTTTTTAGGACATGCGGTGTCTGCGGAGGGGATAAGGGTAGATCCTCAGATTTTGAAGCGGGTTGGACCGGTGGCGTACCAGTTGGAGTTACCTTTGGAATTAAAGCAGATGCATGATGTGTTTCACGTCTTGATGCTCCGGCAATACTGATCAGATCCATCGCATGTGGTACCAGTAGAAGAAGTGGAGTTGAGACCAGATTTGTCCTACGAGGAAGAGCCAATTCAGATTTTGGAACGAGATGTGAAGGTGTTACGGAGGAAGTCAGTTCCTGTAGTCAAGGTGTTATGGCGAAACCATAGGTCGAAAGAAGCTTCGTGGGAGCCGGAGGAAGCAATACGACAGTAATACCCTCACCTATTTTAGCCAGGTAATTTCGAGGCCGAAATTATTTTTAAGGGGGTAGAACTGTAATATCTGGGAGTTAGGGGTTATGTGTTTTAACTCATATTTATGTAGTAGCATGATTAGTGTGCTGTTTGTGTGTGTTTGGGGGCTTCGAAAACCTTGGGGTGTAGGCAAGAGCCTTAGAAAAAAATGTTTGACTTTAAGCT
This sequence comes from Gossypium rotundifolium, assembly GCA_025506655.1. Taxonomy (NCBI): domain Eukaryota; kingdom Viridiplantae; phylum Streptophyta; class Magnoliopsida; order Malvales; family Malvaceae; genus Gossypium; species Gossypium rotundifolium. The sequence continues at coordinate 48,339,790 of CP106730.1, read as the reverse complement.
GATAGGGGGAAGAGCTAGGAGCGCTAGGCCTTAAGAAGGTTAGCGTGTGGCTTATGACATAAGAACTCGGTTGGTGAAGTGGCAAGGGAGGCGCCACTTGGAGCACAGGAGAGTGACGCCTCAGGGAGTGAGAAGGGGGCCTAGGTTCGAGCAGCAAGGGAAGTTTTTTTTGGAGGTTCTTTTGCGTCAAGGGGAGTGTAGAGTTGGATGGCACAGGGACTCTGAATGAATGAGCATTAGACTTGGTCAATTCATTTGAAAATTCGGCTAAGAAGGGAGATAAGTGTTGACTTATTCAAACTCATTTGAATGAGTGGAAAAGAGAAGAAATAGGAGGAAAAGAAGGAATCTGATAGAGAGAAGAAGAGTTGGCCGAATGGAGGGGTCTTAGTGTGGCATTTTTGACCAAGGGGAGGAGTGTTTATGCTAGGGGCTTTAGGTGCCGATATAAGGTGAGTGAGTGGCCATTTTTCACCCTTTTGAAAGCTTTCTTCTCATCTCTGCTTTTGCAGAAATCTTGCACCCTTTTTCTTCTCTTTTGACCAAAAGCTGAAAGTGAAAGAACCATTTGTACATCTTCTCCTCATCTTATTTTTATTTTTTTCCTTTCTTCATTCACTCTCTGAAAGCCGAAACCTACCCTCTCATTCCCACTAGAATCGAAACCATACAAGACTTCAACCTCTTTTCTTCTTCTGTGCATCGAATCCTCCATCTTCAAAAGCCGAATCCCACATCTTTTGCCATCACTCTCCATAGCTGATTTCATCTCTATCCCTTTTGAAACCGATTCCTTTTTCTATTTCCCTCTCAAAGCCGATCAATCTTCTGTAGTGGCCGAATCTCTCTGTGTTTCCAGCAAAGGTGTTCGATTTATATCAATATTACGGTAAGGTTAATTGTCATTCGGTCTCTCCTTCTTTTCCCTTTGGTTAGCTGAAATCAAGGACACTAATCCCTTTTATTCTTTTGGCTAAAACCATGAAGGTGGGTTTCGGGATCTTTGTAACCGACGATTAGAAGGAGATCTTTTGGGATTTGGATATTCAAGGTAAGCAAAGCATGACCTTAGGCCGAAGGCCACTTACTTTTGTCTATTAATGTTAGAATCGAATCTAACATGGTTCATATAGGGATTTTGATAACTTTCAAGGATAGGTGACGAGTTTTGGGATTTAATCGAGTAAGGTAAGGGGAGTTCTAGTATTCGGCCAAAGGCCATGTTATTTATTAAGGGTTGGCCGATTCTAACTATGGTATTTTAGGGGCGGATAAGCAAATTGTTGTGATCCCTGTAATCGAAAGTGTCAGTGAGATCGAGAGTGTCATTCTCAGTATTATCAGGTGTGTAACCCCACACTTTTTCTCGATAGATTAATAATATTAAATATGTGTTAACAAGATTATGATTAATCATGGCTAAGGGTACCATTCATTGGTACAGTTCGTTCAGGTACGTTATATCTAACCCTTGTTTACAGTGGTTACAATCATTAATATGAAAGCATGTGTGTTTCGATATGGGCTTGGGTTAAGCATATAGCATGATACCTGTAATACTATGTATGTTGCATGGGCATGAGGGTTATAATGAAAAGGGGAAGTGTTCTGGTGGTTTTACCACATTATCCGGTGACTTATGTCACAATATTATGTATCCGGTGACCTTGTCACATTATCAGGTGGCTATGCCACGTATTAAGGGCGAGGAGCAGTTGACTGCAATGACTGCCTTCGAGGGTGTGTAGCGGATAGAGGGTCGATTTAGTAATCCCCACGGTGTGATTGGCAGGTACAGGTGGTGTGTAGAGGTTGGATATCTAGGTGGGTTCGGGTTGCATCATTGTTTTCATATATATGTGATTTGATATGCTATGTTATGGGCTTATGGCCGATGATGAATCCGAATGGGCTTTGCCCAAATTGTTATAATAAAGGCTATAATCGATTGGGAACCTGTGTTGGTTGTTACACATTGAGTCTGTTGACTCACTCTTCGTGGGCTAACATTTTACAGGTGATACATAGGGCAATGGACCGGTCAGCAGGGACTATGGGGTGGCCATGCTCAGCAAAATTTTGGGTTTTCATATAATGGAACTCTTTTCGTTTTCTTTAGTATGCTTTCTTTCGGGAATTACTTTGGTTTTTAAGATGTAATAAGGCCATTACTTAATTGCTTAATTTCGCGCATTAAATTTTATTCCCATATGATAGCCAACAAATAAGTAATTAAATATTCTCCTAAAGCAACTTCAAATGTTTTAACACCTACTCAACTCACAGTTTTCAACCTAATGAGCTCTAGAATCAGGCAAATCTTTTAATTTTTGAGATATAGAGGAACCGTTGTAATGAAATACAAACTTGAACGATATCTTGGTTTTCAACTTGATAAAAATACAAACCTGTTTTTATTAAAATCGTCATATTTTATAAGAAGATGAAATGAGATAAAGCTAAGTTTTCTTAAGGAACATGTCAGATCTGGTCGGGGCTTGTGGGCCAGGTTTGGGGTGTTTCACTTCCTCTCCTCACAGACAGCTGTATAAATAGCCAGCTTCTCACCTTCCCTTTTGCTATCTTTTCGATGTGGGATCCCTCCGTCAGCAGTGTTTAAATCCAACTCAAACTCTGGTCGCCCAATCCGCAAATTAAATACTCCCCTGCTTGTCATGAGATTCGAACCCAGGCTCCCTTGCACCCTTAATGACGTCTTGCCACTAGACCACTCACGTCCTTGTGTCTAACATTATGCGCAACTAAATATAAATATATGGGCCAAAGTCCAAATTCACTTAAAAATAAATCAAAATGAAATGCCAGCGCTAAGGCTTGAACCTTGGATCCCCTTGCTTCCTTGTTCACCTCATTGTCTCCCATGTGGCGCCACTTTGCCACTCACAAGCTCTTTTTGTGCCATTTTTCTCCAGATTTTATTCAAAAAGCCTACTTACTAACTCTCAGGGTTTTATTCACCTAAAACCAAAATTTTCCTAAAGCCCAAGTTTGATCCCGGGACCTCATAGAAGCCTCATAACCTTCCAAAATCACCTTCCTAATAGGTCCAACTTGAAATAATGTCATTCTCCTAATCCCAAAAATTTTAAAATGCTCCTATGGCCAAGGCCCAAGGGGCCCAATCCTACTTGGCCCAAATTCAGCGTGTTACACACGACCTTGAGTTAGTTGCGATCGTGTTTGCTCTAAAATTTGGCGCCACTATCTTTTCGGTGAGAAATGTCATGTGTTTTCAAATCATAAAAGTCTAAAATACTTGATGACTAGAAAGATTTGAATCTACGACAGAGAATATTGTTAGAACTGTTAAAAGACTACAAGCTTGTAATTGATTATCATCCAGGAAAAGCAAATGTTGTTGCTGATGCTTTGAGTTGAAAATCGTTATTTACCTTACTTGCGATGAATGCTCATTTAGTTCGGTCTAATGATGGTTCAGTTTTAGCCGAATTGAAAGCGAGACCATTGTTCTTACAGCAGATTTGTGATGCTCAAAAAGTTGATAATAAAATGCTAGCGAAATGAGCTCAGTGTGATTTGAACATTGATTCAAAATTTCATGTTGATGTTGATGATTGTCTGAGATTTCGAGATCAGATTTGTGTTCCGAGAAATCCAGAGTTGATTCAGATGATTCTCAAAGAAGCTCATAACAGTCTGTTATCTGTTAATTCAGTAAGTACAAAAATATATAATGATTTGAAGTAGCTATACTGGTGGCATGGAATGAAAAGAGATATCTCTAATTTTGTTTCAAAATTTTTGATCTGTCAGCAAGTTAAGGCTAAACATCAAGTGCCTTCCGGTTTATTACAACCGATTATGATTCTAGAGTGGAAATGGGATAGAGTGACGATAGATTTTGTTTCAGGTTTGCCTTTAACTCCGAGGAAAAAAGATGCAGTCTGGGTTATAGTTGATAGATTGACAAAATCAGCTTATTTTATTCCGGTGAGAACGGATTATTCGCTTGATAAGTTAGCTGAGTTATACATTTCTGATATTGTGAGATTGCACGGGGTGCCACTATCTATTGTGTCTGACAGAGATCCAAGGTTTACTTTGCGATTTTGGAAGAAACTGCAAGAGGCTTTAGGTACGAAATTACACTTCAGTACTACTTTTCACCCGCAGGCGGATGGCCAATCAGAGCGAATTATTTAGATACTTGAATATATGTTGAGATGTTGTATTCCAGAGTTTGAAGGTACGTGGGAATAGTATTTTCCATTGATTGAGTTCGCGTATAATAATAGTTTTCAATCGAGCATTAAAATGGCACTATACGAAGCCTTGTATGGTAGGAAATGCCAAACACCTCTGTACTGGTCTGAACTTAGTGAAAATAAATTCACGAGGTTGATTTGATTACAAAGACTGAACAGAAAGTAAAAGTGATACGAAATAGTTTGAAAGCAGCGTCTGATCGACAAAACTCATACGTAGATTTGAAATAAAAAGATATTGATCTACTGATAAAGTATTTTTGAAAGTGTCTCTGTGGAAGAAAATACTCCGATTCGACAAAAAGGCAAATTGAGTTCGAGATTCATCGGCCGTATGAGATTTTTGAGCATATTAGGCCGATTGCTTATAGACTGTTGCTACCATCTAAGTTAGAAAAGATCCATAATGTGTTTCATACATCGATGCTTTGATGATACAGATCTGATCCCTCGCATGTGATTTCTACGTCTAAGATAGAGATTCAGACTGATATGACTTATGAAAAAGAACCAATCCGTATCTTAACTCGCGAGGTTAAAGAATTGAGAAATAAGAAAATTTCGTTAGTAAAAGTATTATGGCATCGACACGGGGTCGAAGAAGCTACGTGGGAACCCAAAGATGCTATGAGACAGCAGTATCTAAATCTGTTCAATGGTAAGATTTTCAGGGACGAAAATCCCTAAGGGGGAGAGTTGTAACAGCCTAGTTTATACCCTAGTCGGAGCAGTGGTTTCGGGACCACAAATCCAAGTCAGAAAAATATTTTAATATTATTTTTTGAGTCTACAGCATGTGAATTGGTGTGTGCGAAATTTTTTTATTTAATTTGATCGTTTGTGTGCATAATTTGCAAAAAGGACTAATTCCAAGAAAATGCAAAATAGTCCTTCTATTTGAATAATGGTCGAATTGATGTGTCTTTATAAAGAGAAGGTCCTTATGTGGTTATTTGACCATTGAATGCATTAAATGACAAATTTGGACATTACTTAGTGGATTTTAAATGATATTATATAGGTTAAAAATGGAAATTGATAAGTAAATGAGGTAATAATAAAATAAAAGTATGAAAATAGGCCATTATGTTCATATTTGGCCGATAATAATAAGAAAAGAGAAGAAAAAGACTAATCTAGGGTTCGGCTTTGATATTTGGTGATTAAGGTATGTGTTTTGATCCATTTTTGACAATTTTTATGTTTTTGTGATTGTTGCTTAGCATTTCGTTAAGCCCATGCCTCAATTTCTAATTTTGATGAAGATTGTGAGTTAAGCCATTGATGAATTTGTGAGTTTAATGCTGTTAATTGTTGAATTAAGAAAGATATGTGTTGGATTAATATGTTTTGTATTGAGGTTTTTTTTTATGAATTTAGTATTTTGGGCTAAATTGTGAAAATGAGAAATTGAGGGGCTAAAATGTAAAATAAATGAAATATGTGGGCTTATATGAACTAAAGGAATTGTAACAGTCCAGTTTAGACCCTAGTCGAAAAGTGATTTCGGGACCACAAATCTGAGTTAGAATAATATTTTAATATTATTTTCTGTGCTTTTGATATGTGATTAAGCATGTGCTAAATTTCTGTGAATTAATTCGTATATTTGTGTGCCTAATTTGAGCAAAGGACTAAATCGCGTAAAAGGGTAAAAGTAGCCTTCTATTTGATTGAGTGGCCTAATTGTTGTGTCTTCTTATATAGGAGGATTTATGTTGTAATTTGCCCAAAAGAGAGGATAGTGGACGGCATATTGTTAAGTTATAAAGCTTATTTCATTTAGGAATGGTTTTATAATTGATAAAAATTATAATATAAGTTATAATAAAACAAAATAAGAATGATAGTGGATTTATTCATCCATTTATCACCGAAAACAAAAAAAAAAAGAAAGAAAATAAGAAAACCATCTTAGGTTTCGGCTACTATCAAGCAAAATTAAGGTGAGTTTTGACTTCGATTTTTGATAATTTCTATGTTTTTGCAATGTTGCTTTGTATACTCCAAAACAAATGTTTCAATTTTATGAATTTATGATGTTTATGAGATATTCCATTGATGAAATAGTGAATTTTGTGATGAACTTAAGTGTTAAATGAAAGATATATGTTAAATGAACATGTTTTGTTCTTGAATTTTTTATGAATTTAGCTAATTAGGGCTAAATGGTGACAATAGTATTTTGAGGGACTAAATTCTAAATTTGATGCAATGTTTGGACTTGTATGAGATACATGAGCATTCGGCTAAGCATGGGCATATAATGATTTTGTGTATTTGATGTTTTGAGAAAAATGGACTAACTTGATAAAATGTACCAATGTGAGGGCTAGGTTGCAAATAGTCTTAAATGTGTGTTCATGGATTAAATTTAAAGAATTAGTAAATAAATTGATTACATTTCAATATGTATAGATCAAGAGCCGAAGAAAATGGACTTAGATCGCGGAAAAGCGAAAGTAGTCGAATAATCGAGTTCGACCGAATATCCTAATCCGAGGTAAGTCTATATACAAACAAACATATTTGTATTAAATTATGTATATTCATATGAGATTACATTGTGATGATTGTGTATTAAATGATGAATATATAGATTTCGAGAAAGTATCGAGAAATAGTTAATATCCGAGAAATTCTGTACGAACCTAGGAATAGATAGGATTAACTATGTCATGGCATAGGTGTCTGTTATGTGATATCATGTAAGGCCATGTCTGGGACGTTGGCATTGATTTGAGATTTCATGTAAGACCACGTCTGGGACGTTGGCATCGATATGATATTTACGTGTAAGACCATGTCTGGGACATTGGCATCGTATTTGATTCGTGTAAGACCCTGTCTGAGACAGTGGCATCGATATTTAAGTACATTTAAGACCTCGTCTGGGACGTTGGCATTGTACGACTATTCCGATCATTCTAAGTATCCTATTAGATTTTTGTATGGTTCAATGAGCAAATCTGAGATACGAACGATTATGTGATCTGTATATCCGTTTCAGGTACATTTGATATGTACACTAAGTGTGTATGAAAGGTAAGTATCTATATGAACTTACTATGTTGAATATGTGAAATGAAATGATGAAATGTTAGGTGAAGATATGTTTGAATAAGTCATGTGTATATGTGATATTTGAGTTGATAAATGTGGTATGATATGGCTAAGCATATGAGCCTAAGAATATGTAATGAATTAACCATGAGAACTATAAGTACCATTGTATAATTTAGTTATATGCATTGTATGCTAAGTTTATTTGTATATGGCTTACTAAGCTTTTGAAAGCTTACTCTGTGTGTGTTTGCTCTGTTTTATAGATCGTCAAAGCTACTGAAGGCTTGGGACTATCGGGGATCGCCATCACACTACCTAAGCTCATTTTGGTACTTTGAAAATGTGTATATAGTTAAATATGGCATGTGTAGGTTAGATATTTTGGTATGTGTTTGGAAGAGTAAATAGCCATGTGATATGGCTAAGTAAATGTTGATAATGTGCATGAATAAATATGGCATATGATGCATGTTTTGTATGGCTTGATGGCAAGTGAAATGGTCAAGACTATGGTAAGTATATGAATGAAATATGAGTGCACATGTTTGATCAACGAAATGGTTGTATTTAGGGTAAATTTTGGATGTATCATGCTTGAATATATATATATATGTTTTAGTTGTGCAAATTGTTAAGCAAATTAACATGTTTAGAAATGAGATTGAATGTGAAGATTTGTAGATCATTGAACATGTCTTTGGTTGTCAACGGTGTATGAAATGAGTTGGTAATTTGTAGGGATTGACTCTTGTGAGGGTGGCATTTTGGACCTTGCAAGTTGTAACACCTCTTACCCGAGAACGTCGCCAGAGTCGAGTACGAGGCATTACTAGACTTAACTTACTAGTTCGGGGTATAAAAATTTGCTTTTAAAATTATTTCCTTATTCATAATGAAACTGTCCATCTGCATCATGGTCACTAAATTGACTATAACTCGAGTTACGAAACTCAAAATTTAAATCCCTAAATTTTCCTTGAAACGAGATTCATATATCTTCTTACTATAATTTTTCAAGAATTTTTAGTGTGGTCAACGTATACAGTTTATTAGTTAAACTCTGCCTTGTTACACTGTTTGACAGTTCTGACCCCTTTGCATTAAAATTCATTTATCTCATAATATACAATTATTTTACCTATACCGTTTCTTTAATATAAAAATAGACTCAACAAGTAATTATATAACTCATTCACACCCTAATTCCATTTCTATTAGTTTAAGTGATTTTTCAAAATCACGTCACAGTTGCTGTCCAAAATCGTTCCCCTGCAGATTTTTACTCTTTCATAATTCCTTTGTAATAACTATCATCTAGGCATACATAATATCCAAAACATGTTTTTAATTAACCATTTTAATGGCTAATCATTATCAAGCATTTACAAGCCAATCTTAAGCCATATCATAAGAACATACACACAAAATGGCTAAGTCCCTATACATGCCATAACTTAAAACGTTTGAATCACAAAATATCGAGTTAATCTGTTGATAGTGTGTAACGATCTCCGACGTCCTTGCGATCCCCGAGTTGGCTTGTAATACTATAAAAAGTGAGAAAGGAATGGGAGCAAGCATAAATCTTAATAAGTTTGCATGTAAATGAATAACAACATTCTTTATGAATTATCTTAATCTTTTCTTATCAAGATCATTTAAGCTTTTAACTCAATATATTTAAACTTTGCATTCTTACCTGTACCTTTTAACATGAACTTGTCTTACCTTTCCTCTGGTATACTCTTTGAATTTTCTGTTGAACCACTTGGAATACTAAGGATACATGAGTATCTTTCCTTTTGAAACTTAACCATTGCCATGTCTTAACATGGTCTTACGTGGTATCCTTGCCTTATGAACTCACCAATGCCATGCCTTGGCATGGTCTTACATAGGACCTTTGCCTTATAAACTCACCAATGCCATGCCTTGGCATGGTCTTACATGGTACCTTTTCCTTATAGTAACTTATCAATGCCATGTCTTGACATGGTCTTACATGATTTCCTTAAACCCTAATGTCATGACATTTGTATCCTACACATTCCTAAGGTTCAACCGAAACTTTCTGAGATTGCTTCTCCGTCAATTTATGCTTGAGTCTTTAAATGATAAATTTACAGAATAAATATGTAAAATCTGAAATTTAATAGTATTAAATGTAAAATAATAAAATATTACATTTATTTACCGCAAACTTGCCTCGAAACAAAATACGATCAACTATAGTGATTTAGTGCACTATCTTTTTCTTTCCCCGGTCTAACTCTGATTTTTGTTCCTCTTGAGCTATAATAGAAAATTTAGCTTATCTAATACTCACATTTATTAAAACAGTCCTTCACTCTAACTTTAGCAAAATTATGTGTTTGCCCCTAAACTTTTACATTTTTACATATTTTCCCGAAAGCTTGAAAATTAAACTTTATCCCTTATTATTATGTTTTATGACATGCTGATCATTTTTCCCTTCTATGACAACATCAAATTCTCACTCTAACATGTACGTATGAACATTAGGTATTTTTACCGATTAAGTTGTTTTACTCGTTTACACTTAAAATCGCTTAGCAAAAGTTGTTTAACATAATTTTAGGCTTCATATTATATCATGAAACATCAAAATAAACACATTTCACCTATGGGCATTTTTCCAAATATGAACCCTAGGTTAAATTATTGCTAAATTAAGCTAAATCAAGTTACCGGGACTCCAAAAACGTAAAGAACATTAAAAACAGGGCTTAGATGCACTTACTATGAGCTTGAGGAGTTGAAGAAACCCTAGTTATGGTGTCCCCTTTGAAATTTCTTCCAAATGAAGAAGATGAACACATTTTGCCATCTTTTTCCCTTATAATTTCTTTTTATTACCAAATGACTAAAATACCCTTCATTAAAACTTTAGTTATTTTTATCTATGTATGTCCATTTTTGTCCATGGAAATATAATGGTCTAATTACTATTTAAGGACTCCTACTTCAAACCCCATTTCATTCAAGTGCTCTATAAATTAGAACCCCTATTTAGCAACTTTTGAAAACAAGTCCTAATAGGCAATTTAAGCATGCAATCAATAAAATTTCTTATCGATACTCTAAAACATATATTTAACTACTAGGTAAATCATAATAATTAATCAAAATAAATTTTTCTATCTTGAATTCATGGTTTCGCAACCACTTTTCCGTTTAGGCCCTATTTCGAGATGTTACATTTCTCCCCCTTTAGGGATTTTTGCCCCCGCAAATCTTACCTGTAAAGAGATTTGGGTACTATTTCCGCATAGTCTCTTCGGGATCCCATGTAGCCTCGTCTATCCCATGCCTGTTCTATAATAATTTCACAAGTGCAATACTTTTCTTCCTTAATTACTTAACCTCTCAAGCTAGAATTTTTACCGGTTCCTCACCGTAAGTTATATCTGGCTGAATCTCAACCTTTATCTACGGAATCACATGCGACAGATCTGAACGATAACGACGTAGCATGGACACATGAAACACATCATGAATCTTCTCTAACCCAGTCGGGAAACCTAACTGATATGCCAATGGCCCAACTCTCTCGATCACCTCAAATGGTCCAATAAAACATGGCCTTAGTTTGCCTTTCTTGCCAAATCTAAGAACTTTCTTCCACAGGCATACTTTCAAGAATACCCTATCACCAACTTGAAATTCAATTTCTTTTCTTTTCAAATATGCATAGGATTTCTGTCTATCTGAAGCTGCTTTCAAGCAATCTCTGATGACATTTGCTTTCTCTTTTGTTTCTTTGACTAGATCAACCCTATAAATCTAATTTTCCTTAAGCTCTGTCCAATACAAAGGTGTGCGACATTTACGCATACAAAGCTTCATAAGGTGCCATCTTCAAACTCGATTGATAACTATTATTGTAGGAAAACTCTATTAACGGCAAATATTTCTCCCAACTACCTTGAAATTCCAATACACAACATCTAACCATATCTTCAACTACTTGAATAACTCTCTCTGACTAACCATCAGTCTGCGGATGGAAAGCTGTACTAAAACTCAACTTTGTACCTAAAGCTTCCTGCAAATTCTTCCAAACCATGAGGTAAATCTTGGATCTCTATCTGAGATAATCGATAACGATACTCCATGTAGTCTGACTATCTCTGAAATATACAACTTGGCCAACTTGTCAAATGAATAATCCATACGAACTGGGATAAAATGAGCTGACTTCATTAACTTAACAATCACAACCCATACTGCATCTTTCTTTCCCAATGTCAAAGGCAATCTTGTAACAAAACCATAGTAACTCGGTCCCCTTTCCACTCGGGAACCAATACAGGCTGCAATAAACCTAAAGGTACCTAATGTTTAGCCTTTACCTACTGATAGATCAAGCATCTAGAAAGAAACTTTGAAATATCTCTTTTCATTCCTGCCCACCAATACATTTTCTTCAAATCATTATACATCTTTGTACTACCTAGGTGAATAGACAAAGAACTGCTATGTGCTTCCTGTAAAACTTTCTGAATAAGTTCATCATTCTTTGGTACACATACCCTGCCTCTGAACATTAAACAACCGTCACAGCTGATCTGAAAATCAGACTCTACAGCTGACTCGCACTGAACTCTTTTGGCTTGCAACTCACTATCATCCTTCTGAGCTTCACAAATTTCTTCAAGAAACATCGGTTTAGCTCTCAACTCAGCTAAGATAGAACCATCATCTGATAAGGCCAAACTAGTGTGCAAAGCTCTTAATGCAAATAAAGATCTTCTACTCAAAGCATCAGCAACAACATTTGCCTTACCCGGGTGATAATCAATCACTAGCTCATAATCTTTAATCAACTCTAGCCATCTTCTTTGCCTCTAGTTTAGATCTTTCTGAGTCATCAAGTATTTCAAACTTTTATGATCAGTGAATATTCGGCATTTCTCACCATACAAGTGATGTCTCCAGATTTTTAATGCAAATACAATAGCAGCTAGCTCTAAATCATGTGTCGGATAATTTTTCTCATGTGGCTTTAACTGTCTAAAGGCATAAGCAATTACCCTTCTTTCCTACATAAGTACACAGCCTAGTCCATTCAAGGATGCATCACTGTAAATCACAAACTCTTTACCCGGTCCTGGTTGTACTAAGACAGGAGCTTCAATTAACAATGCCTTTAACTTGTTGAAACTTTGCTGACACTTTTCAGTCCATTCAAACTTGACAGCTTTCTGTAACAGTCTTGTCAATGGAGTAGCTATCATAGAAAATCCCTCTACAAATCGTCTATAATAACTGGTAAGACCAAGAATACTTCTGACCTCTAATACATTCCTGGGAGGCTTCCAATCAACAATGGCTGAAATCTTGCTCGGATCAACTCTAATACCTTCACCTGAGACAATGTGTCCAAGAAAACAAACTTCCCGTAACTAGAACTCACTTTTGTTGAACTTGGCAAAAGATGATTATCTCTCAAAATCTGTAAAACTATTCTCAAATGCTTTGCATGCTCAGTCTCATCATGAGAATAAATCAAGATGTCATCTATGGACACAACTACAAACTTGTCTAAGTAAGGTCTGAAAATTCAGTTCATTAAATCCATGAAAATGGCAGGCACATTAGTTAAGCCAAATGGCATCACAAGAAACTCATAATGACCATATCTAGTTCAGAAAGCAGTCTTCAAGACATCTGACTCTTTAACTCGCAACTGATAGTATCCGGATCTCAAATCTATCTTAGAGAAAATAGTGGCTCCCTTCAATTGATCAAACAAATCATCTATTCTAGGCAGTGGATATTTGTTCTTGATGGTTATCTTGTTAAGCTACCGATAGTCTATGCACAATTTCATGGAACCGTCCTTCTTTTTCACAAATAACACTGGTGTACCCTATGGTGAACAACTAGGTCTTACAAAGCCTTTATTAGTTAATTCCTATAGCTGAGCTTTCAATTTTTTCAATTCTATCAAAGTCATTCTATAAGGAGCAATAGAAATAGGTGAGGTACCTGGAATCAATCCAATACCAAACTCAATTCTCTAATAGGAGGCAAACCTTGTAGTTTTTTCCGAAAACACATCAAAAAACTCACTTACCACAGGCACTAATTCAATTTTCAACTCTGGATCTTTAGTGTTCAATACAAAAGCAAGGTAAGTTTCACATCCTTTCCTCAAACATTTCTAAGAAGACATAACAGAAATCACAGAAATTGAACTGTCTAACTCATCTGAATTAACCCGAAGAATTTCACCATTTTCACATTTCAACTCAATGAATTTCTTTCCACAATTCACTATCACATCATGTGCAGTTAACCAATACATACTAAGAATCACATCAAACTCATCAAATGGAAATAGCATGAGATCGGCCAAAAAATAGTAACCTCTAATCATCAAAGGGCAATTTTTACATACTTTGTTTACTAACACATACTGACCTAATGGATTCGATACTTTAATCTCAAATTTTGTAAACTCTATGGGCATGTTCATACTAGGCATCAATTTCATACAAACATAGGAATAGGTTGAACTCAGATCAATCAAAGCAATAACACTAACATCATAAAGAGAAAATGTACCCGTAATTACGTCGGGGGAGGATGCCTCTTCACAAGCATGGATAGCATAAGTCTTTACGGGTGCTCTAACATCAGATCTCACTGCTGAATCTTTAAATGTACCTCTACCTGCCCGTTCTCCTAGATTTCTCTGAGGTCTACCTCTAACGGGGTATTGCTTGATCTTGCACTTGGTATTACTTCTTTTTAACCATCTCGTGACACTCCCTAATGAAATGATCTGGTGCACCACATCGAAAACAACTAGTCTCAATTGCTCGACATTAGCCTGGATGATGTCGACCACATTGAGGACACTCGGGTTTATTAGGCTGACTACTGCCAACACTCGCAATCGAAGTGGTTTGAGCTTTTGGATCCATAAATCTTCTACCTCTGTTTTGGCTAGAATACCTGTCTGAGAAATTAGATCTCGTAGAGAACTCTCTAGGCCTCTTAGATGTAGGCTGAAACGACTTGCTCATCTGTCTTTTCTTCATATCTTGAATCTCAATTTTAGCTTTACCCTTTCCTTTCAACAACTCCTTTTCCTTACAGGCTCGGTCAACTAAAACAACAAACTCTTTTATCTCTAGAACACCAACTGATAGTCGAATATCATCATTGAGCCCATCCTCAAATATTTTGCACATGATAGCCTCTGTAGACACACACTCTCGAGCATAATTGCTGAGTCTGACAAATTTATGTTCATAATCAGTTACAGTCATCTTACTCTATTTTAACTCAAGGAACTCTTTTCTTTTCTGGTCAATGAACCTTTGACTGATGTACTTCTTACGGAACTCCTCCTAAAAGAAATCCCAGGTAACTCTTTCTTTCGGTACTACTGGCACAAGTGTCTTCCACCACTGGTAGGCTGGACCTCTAAGAAGTGACACCACATATTTAATACACTCTTTTGATGTGCAGGATAACTCGTCAAAGACTCTGATAGTATTCTCGAGCCAAAATTTAGCTTTCTCTGTATCATCATCTTTGGTAGCCCAAAACTCTTCGGCCTCTTGTTTTCTAATCTTGTCAACGGGTGGCTTCTCTCTTCTGACTGTATCTATGACTGGGAAAGCTACATGGGTAGTCTGAGGATCATCAGGGGGTGGAGGTCTAATGACCGGGTTCATACGAACGAAGTCAACAAACCATTAATTCATAACTTGGAAGAACGCTTCTTGAGCCCCTCCTCCCTAACTAATTGTAACGAGCCTTTCACTACTATCTGGTGGCACCGTCCCTTCTGCTGGAGCGGGAGCATTACTCTCTACATCATCTACACCAGCTCGTTCGGGATCCATAACTATAAAAGAAAAACATTTTTAAAATCGTCAGGAGTCGTCACACTATCAAAATATAATTACGGCATGTATAGCTAGACTCTTAATCATACTGAATATTTTGAGAACTGACTAAAATCTCACTCTGATACCAATAAATGTAACACCTCTTACCCGAGACTGTCGCCAAAGTCGATTATGAGACATTACTAGACTTAACTTACTAGTCTGGGACATAAAAATTTGCTTTTAAAATTATTTCCTTATTCATAATGAAACTGTCCATCTGCGTCATGGTTAATAAATTGACTATAACTCGAGTTAAAAAACTCAAAATTTAGATCCGTAAATTTCTTTGAAACTAGACTCATATATCTTCTTACTATATTTTTTTCCAGAACTTTTGGTTAGTCAAATTAATACAGTTTATTAGTTAAAGTCTGCCCTGTTACACCGTTTGACAGTTCTGACCCCTCTACATTAAAAATCAATTATCCCATAATATACAATTCTTTTGCCTACACCGTTTCTTTCATTTAAAAATAGACTCAATAAAATTTAATTCTATACCTCATTCACACCGAATTCCATTTCTATTATCCTTCGTGAGTTTTCAAAATCACATCACAGTTTCTGTCCAAAACTGTTCCCCTGCAGATTTTTACTCTTTCATAATTTCTTTGTAATAACTATCAGCTAGGCATACATAACATCCAAATCATGTTCTTAATTAACCATTTTAATGGCTAATCATTATCAAGCATTTACAAGCCAATCTTAAGCCATATCATAAGAACATACACACAAAATGGCTAAGTCCCTATACATGCCATAACTTAAAACGTTTGAATCACAAAATATCGAGGTAATCCTTTGATAGTGTGTAACGATCTTTGACGTCCTTGCGAACCCCAAGTTGGCTTATCAAGATCATTTAAGCTTTTAACTCAATATACTTAAACTTTGCATTCTTACCTGTACCTTTTAACATGAACTTGTCTTACCTTTCCTTTGGTATACTCCTTGAATTTTTCGTTGAACCACTTGGAATACAAAGGATACATGGGTACCTTTCCTTTTGAAACTTAACCATTGCCATGTCTTGACATGGTCTTATGTGGTATCCTTGCCTTATGAACTCACCAATGCCATGTCTTGGCATAGTCTTACATGGGACCTTTGCCTTATAAACTCACCAATGCCATGCCTTGGCATGGTCTTACATGGTACCTTTGCCTTATAGTAACTTATCAATGCCATGTCTTGACATGGTCTTACATGATTTCCTTAAACCCTAATGTCATGACATTTGTATCCTACATATTCCTAAGGTTCAACCGGAGCTTTCTGAGATTGCTTCTCTCTTAATTCATGCTTGATTCTTTAAATGATAAATTTATAGAATAAATATGTAAATGCTAAAATTTAATAGTATTAAATGTAAAATAATAGAATGTTGCATTTATTTACCGCAAACTTACCTCGAAACAAAATACGATTAACTATAGTGATTTAGTCCACTATCTTTTTCTTTCCCCGGTCTAACTCTAGATTTCATTCCTCTTGAGCTATAATAGAAAATTTAGCTTATTTAATACTCACATTTATTAAAACAGCCCTTAACTCTAGCTTTGGCAAAATTATGCTTTTGCCCCTAAACTTTTACATATTTACACATTTTCCCCAAAGCTCGAAAATTAAACTTTATCCCTTATTATTATGTTTTATGATATTTTGATCATTTTTCCCTTCTATGACAACATCAAATTCTCACTCTAACATGTACTTATGAACATTAGGTATTTTTACTAATTAAGCCGTTTTACTCGTTTTCACTTAAAATCGCTTAGCAAAAGTTGTTTAACATAATTTTGGACTTCATATTATATCATAAAATATTAAAATAAACACATTTCACCTATGGGTATTTTTCCAAATGTGAACCCTAGGTTAAATTATTGCTAAATTAAGCTAAATCAAGTTATTTGGACTCTAAAAACGTAAAGAACATTAAAAACATAAAGAACATTAAAAACGGGGCTTAGATGCACTTACTATGAGCTTGAGGAAATGAAGAAACCCTAGTTATGGTGTCCCCTTTGAAATTTCTTCCAAATGAAGAAGATGAACACATTTTTCCATCCTTTTCCCTTTTAATTTTTTTTATTACCAAATGTCTAAAACACCCTTCATTAAAACTTTAGTTATTTTTATCTATGTATGTCCATTTTTTCCATGGAAATATAATGGTCTAATTACCATTTAAGGAATCCTACTTCAAACCCCCATTTCATTCAAGTACTCTATAAATTAGAACCTCTATTTATAAACTTTTGCAAACAAGTCCTAAAAAATTTCTTATCGGTACTCTAACACATATATTTAATTACTAGGTAAATCATAATAATTAATCAAAATAAAATTTTCTATCTCAGATTTGTGGTTTCGCAACCACTATTCCATTTTGGCCCTATTTCGAGATGTTACACAAGTGGTTGTTTTGCCTACATGGCCGTGGCACACGGGCGTGCCTAGTGGCCGTGGGTGAAAGTTAGCAGCCAGCTTATGTGTGCACGGCCTTGGTACACGGATGTGCCTGGTTGTCATGTGATTTAGTCAGTATATAGCTTATGAGCACATGGCCAAGGTGCACGGGTGTGTCTAGTGGCCGTGTGGATTAGTCAGTATGCTTGCTTTGATTTAGCATGGCCGAGACACATGGTTGTGTCTTGTAGCTGTGGGAGGCACACTGCCTACCCAAACGGGCGTGTGACCTCTATAATATAAAAAATTTTTAAATTTTTGAGAACTTTCATATGTATTCAATCTAGTCCCGACCCTATTCTGAAGCATGATTAAGGTCTCTTTGACCTATAAAAAGGGACCCTTGGTTGCGAATGATGATTTGTATTATAAAATGTCTGTAAAAGTTTTTGATCTGTCCGCTAATGCCTTTAACCCTATTCTGACGACGGATATAGGTTAGGGGTGTTACATTTGGTTGGTATCAGAGCCACGGTTTAGTTGATTCTCATACTAACGTAGCGTGTCAGAGTTTAGCTATACATGCCATATATTTGAACTGTGATAGTGTGATGAATCCTGACGTGAAAAATATGATTTTTATATAGTAATGGATCCGGAAAGAGTCGTAGCTAACGACGTAGAAAGTAATGCGCCTACTTCCACGCAAGGGACAGCGTCTTCTAATCTAAGACCGACTACGAGCGGTCAAGCAGAAGAAGCTAAACAAGCTTTCTTCTAAATGATGAATGAATGGTTCACTCAATTTGTAAGAAATAACCCGACTATTATGCAACCTTCGCCCCGGTTAATCCCCCTCAGACATCTGCTATGGCTCCGACTACAAATCTTAATTTGTGAAGCAAGCCTCCGGTCGATAAAATTCATAAGTATGGGTCGAAAGAGTTTAGTGCTACCAATGACGACGATGCCGAGAAAGCTGAGTTCTGGTTAGAAAACACTATCCAGGTATTTGATGAGATGTCTCTGACTCGGAAGAAAGTATTAAATGTGTTGTTTCGTTGCTAAAAGATGCGGCCTATCAGTGGTGGAAAACTCTAATTTCTGTTGTTTCGAAAGAACGAGTTACATGGGACTTCTTTCAGATTGAGTTCCAAAAGAAATACATTAGTGAGAGATTTATCGATTAGAAATGGAAAGAATTTTTGAAATTGAAATAGGGTCGTATGTCAATCACTGAATACAAACGAGAGTTCGTGAGGTTAAGTCAGTATGTCTGAGAATGTGTATCATCTGAAGCAATAGTGTGCAAAAGATTCGAATACGTCCTTAATGAAGATATCCATCTATTAGTCGAGATTTTAGAGATAAAAGAGTTTTTTGTACTTGTTAACTGAGCATGCAAAGCTAAGGCACTTGGGAAAGATAAAAGAATAGTTGAGTCTAAAGCCCGAGATGAAAGAAAGAGATTTTGAGTAAATCATTTGAGTCTATTTTGAAGAAATTCAGAGATGAACAAAGCCGATCAAGAGATAATGTGGGATATTTGAATGGAAATCGAGCTAGATCAAAAATGAGCTCCAAAACTCCAGCAACTTCAGTAGTAAGTGTTTAAAATGTTCGATCTAAAAAACCTGAATGTAAGCATTGTGGAAAAAGGCATCTGGGAAGTTGTAGATTAAATGACAGAGCTTGCTTCAGATGTGGATCATTTGATCATTTTATTCGTGATTGCCTAGAGTCTGTTGAGCTAGAGACTGTTAAGAATTTGAGATCTGATAATGCACTTGTGAGAGGTAGACCTTCTCGAAATGTAAGAAATATCAGTAGTAGTCAGAGAACTACGAGAGATACTTTTTTGATTGCATTGATAGACCCTGGTTCTACTCATTTGTATATATGCATGAACTTAGTATCCAGTAAGACTTTGCCTGTAGAGTCTACTTAGCTTGTTATAAAAGTATTGAACCCCTTAGGTAAAAGTGTTCTGGTTGACCAAGTATGCAAGAATTGTCCATTGATGTTTTGAGATATCTATTTTCCTGCTGATTTGATGCTTTTTCCATTCGATGAGTTTGATATCATTCTGGGTATGGACTGGTTGACATTACATGATGCTGTTGTGAATTGTAAAAGAAAGACTATTGATTTGATATGTCCGAATGATGAAATAGTTTGAATTGAATCTAATGATTTAAATGGATTGCCTTCTGTAATATCTGTATTGAAAGCTCAAAGTTATGTGAAAAAGGGTTATGAAGCTTATTTTGCTTATGTGATTGATTCAAAAGTGTCTTAAAAGAAAGTTGAATCAGTACCAATCGTTTGTGAGTTTCCTGATGTATTCCCTGAAGAATTGCCGGGATTGCCTCTGATACGTGAAGTTGAATTTGGTATTGATCTGTTACCTGGTACGACACCTATTTCGATAGCTCCGTATTGAATGGCACCAACAGAATTAAAAGAGTTGAAATCACAGTTGCAAGAGTTAACTGATAGAGGGTTTGCTAGACCGAGTTTCTTACCTTGGGGTGTTCCTGTTCTGTTTGTGAAAAAGAAAGATGGCACGATGAGAATGTGCATTGACTACCGTCAGTTGAATAAGGTGACCATAAAGAATAAATATCCGTTGCCCAGGATTAATGATTTGTTTGATCAGCTAAAAGGAGCCACTGTGTTTTCTAAGATTGATCTGAGATCGGGATGCTACCAGTTGACAGTGAAAGACTCAGATATTTTGAAAACTGCTTTCAGGATGAGGTACGGGCATTATGAGTTTGTAGTTATGCCTTTCGGACTAATGAATGCTCCTGCTCTTTTTATAGATCTGATGAACAGAATTTTCAGACCGTACCTAGATAGATTTGTTGTTGTTTTCATTGATGACATTTTGATTTATTCACGTAATGAGACTGAACATGATGAACATCTGAGGATAGTGTTGCCAACTCTGAGAGAAAAGCAACTATATGTGAAATTCAGCAAATATGAATTCTGGTTGCATGAAGTCAGTTTTCTGGGACAAATAGTATTAGCTTCTAGAATACGAGTCGATCCTAGCAAGATTTCTACTATTCTGAATTGAAAACCTCCGAAGAATGTGTCTGAAGTCTGTAGCTTTCTGAGATTAGCTGGTTATTATCGTCAATTTGTAAAAGGCTTTTCGATGATTGCAACCCCGTTGACAAGATTGCTTCAGAAAAATGTGAGTTTTGAATGGTCCGATAAATGTCAGAAAAGCTTTGATCAGTTGAAAGTTTTATTGACTGAAGCTCTAGTTTTAGTACAGCCAGAATCAGGCAAAGAGTTTGTAATTTATAGTGATGCTTCGTTAAATGGTCTGGGATGTGTTTTGATGCAAGAATGCAAAGTAATAGCTTATGCTTTGAGACAATTGAAGCCGCACGAAAAAAATTATCTGACACATGACCTCGAGCTTGCTGCGATTGTGTTCGCATTAAAGATTTGGCGTCATTATCTATCTGGTGAGAAATGCCATGTGTTTTCGGACCATAAAAGTCTAAAATATCTTATGACCCAAAAAGATTTTAATTAAGACAGAGAAGATGGCTAGAACTATTGAAAGATTATGAACTTGTAATAGATTACCATCCGGGTAAAGCTAATGTTGTTGCTGATGCACTGAGTCAAAAGTCACTGTTTGTATTGTGTGCTAATGAATGCTCAATTAGATTTGTCTGATGATAGTTCAGTTATAGCTGAATTGAAAGTAAAGCCGTTGTTTTTACAGCAGATTTGTGAAGCTCAAAAAGTTGATAATGAAATATTAGCAAAATGAGCTAAGTGTGATTTGAATTCTATTTTTGAATTTCAAGTTGTTGATGATTGTTTGAGATTTCGAAATCAAATCTGTGTTTTCAGAAACCCAGAGTTGTTACAGTTAATTTAAATTGAAGCACATAACATTTGTCTATCTGTTCATCCGAGAAGTACAAAGATGTATCATAACTTGAAGCAACACTATTGGTGGTCTGATATGAAGCAAGATATTTCTGATTTTGTTTCGAAATGTTTAGTCTGTCAGCAAGTTAAAGCTAACATCAGGTTCCATCTGGTTTGTTACAACCGATTCTGATTCCCGAATAGAAATCGGATAGAGTAACAATAGACTTTGTTTCAAGATTACCTCTGACCCCGAGAAAGAAAGAAGCGATTTGGGTCGTAGTTGCTCGATAGTAGAGATGGAATTCATAAACAACAACCATCAACTATAACCCCAAAAGAACCCGATTTCGTAAACAACATAGAGGAAGAATGAAGACCAAATCTATCCATTTTATTCTAGTGTGATCTGATTATTCATTTGATAAATTAGCTAAGCTTTTTGCTTCTGAGATTGTGAGATTGCACAGGGTGCCACTATCCATTGTATCAGATAGAGATCCGAGGTTTACATTAAGATTTTGGAAGAAATTGCAAGAAGCTTTAGGCACGAAACTGCATTTCAGTACAGCTTTTCATCAGCAAACGGATGGTCAATCCGAGCGAATCATTCAGATTCTTGAGGATATGTTGAGATGTTGCATTCTTGAGCTTAACGGTACGTGGGAACAGTACTTATCACTGATTGAATTTGCTTATAATAATAGTTTTTTAGTCAAGCATTAAAATGGCACCATATGAAGCTTTGTACAGATGTAAATGTCATACACCTCTGTATTGGACCGAGCTCAATGAAAATAAGCTACACGAGATTGATCTGATAAAAGACACTAAACAGAAAGTGAAAATAATTCGTAATAGTTTGAAAGCTGCATCTAATTGTCAGAAGTCTTATGCGGATTTGAAAAGAAAAGATATTGAATTTGAGATCGGTGACAAAGTGTTTTCGAAAGTGTCCCCGTGGAAGAAAGTACTCCGGTTTGGACGTAAACGCAAGTTAAGTCCGAGATTCATCGGGCCATATGAGGTTATTGAGCGCGTTGGACCAGTTGCATATAGATTGTTATTACCACCTGAGCTTGAAAAGATACACAATGTATTCCATGTTTTGATGCTCCGTAGATACCGTTCTGATCCGTCACATGTGATTGCTTCGTCTGAAATTGAAATCCTATCTGACATGACATACGAGGAAGAACCAATCCGTATCTTAGCTCGCGATTTGAAAGAGTTGAGAAATAAGAAAATATCATTAGTGAAAGTGTTATGGAATCAACACGGAATAGAAGAGGCTACGTGGGAACCTGAAGATTCAATGATAAAGCAATATACGAATTTGTCTAATGGTAAGATTTTCGAGGATAAAAATCCCTAAGGGGGAGAATTGTAATAGTCTGGTTTAGACCCTAGTCGGAACAGTGGTTTCAGAACCACAAATTTGAGTTAGAATAATATTTTAATATTATTGCTAAATTTTTGTGAATTAATTTGTATGTTTGTGTGCCTAATTTGAGCAAAGGACTAAATTGCGTAAAAGGGTAAAAGTAGCCTTCTATTTGATTGAGTGGCCTAATTGTTGTGTCTTCTTATATAGGATGATTTATGTTGCAATTTGGCCAAAATAGAGGATAGTGGACGGCATATTGTTAAGTTATAAAGCTTATTTCGTTTAGTAATGGTTTTCTAATTGATAAAAATTATAATATAAGTTATACTAAAACAAAATAAGAATGATAGTGGATTTATACATCCACCTATCACCGAAAACACAAAAAGAAAGAAAATAAGAAAACCATCTTAGGTTTCGGCTACTATCAAGCAAAATTAAGGTGAGTTTTGGCTTCGGTTTTTGATAATTTCTACGTTTTTACAATCGTTGCTTCGTATACTCCAAAACCCATGTTTCAATTTTATAAATTGTTGATGTTTATGAGATATGCCATTGATGAAATAGTGAGTTTTGTGATGAACTTAAGTTCTAAATGAAAGATATATGTTAAATGAACATGTTTTGTTCTTGAATTTTTGATAAATTTAGCTAATTAGGGCTAAATGGTGAAAATAGCATTTTGAGGGACTAAATTTTGAATTTGATGAAATGTTTGGACTTGTATGAGATACATGAGCATTCGGCTAAGCATGGGTTTATAATGATTTTGTGTATTTGATGTTTTGATAAAAATGGACTAACTTGATAAAATGTACAAATGTGAGGGCTAGGTTGCAAATAGTCCTAAATGTGTGTTCATGGATTGAATTGAAAGAATTAGTGAATAAATGGATTACATTTGAATATGTATAGATCAAGAGCCGTAGATCGCGGGAAAGTAAAAGTAGTCGAATAACCGAGTTCGAACGAATATTCGAATCCGAGGTAAGTCTATATACAAATAAACAAATTTGTATTAAATTATGTATATTCATATGAGTTTACATTGTGATGAATGTGTATGAAATGATGAATATATGGATTCCGAGAAAGTATCGAGAAATAGTTAATATCTGAGAAATTTCGTACGAACCTAGGAATAGATAGGATTAACTATGTCATGACATAAGTGTCTGTTATGTGATATCATGTAAAACCACGTCTGGGACGTTAGCGTTAATTTGAGATTTCGTGTAACACCACGTTTGAGACGTTGGCATCGGTATGAGATTTACAAGTAAGACCATGTCTGGGAAATTGGCATCGTATTTGATTCATGTAAGACCCTGTCTGGGACAGTGGCATCGATATTTAAGTACATTTAATACCTCGTCTGGGACTTTGGCATTGTACGACTATTCCGAGCATTCTGAGTATCCTATTAGATTTTCGTATGGTTCAACGAGCAAATCTGAGATACGAATGATTATGTGATCTGTATGTCCGTTTCAGGTATGTTTGATATGTATACTAAGTGTGTATGAAAGGTAAGTATCTATATGAACTTACTATGTTGAATTTGTGAAATGAAATGATGAAATGTTAGGTGAAGATATGTTTGAATAAGTCATGTGTATATGTGATATTTGAGTTGATAAATGTGGTATGATATGGCTAAGCATATGAGCCCAAGAATATGTAATGAATTAACCATGAGAACTATAAGTCCCATTGTATAATTTAGTTATATGCATTGTATGCTAAGTTTATTTGTATATGGCTTACTAAGCTTTTGAAAGCTTACTCTGTGTGTGTTTGCTCTGTTTTATAGATCGTCAAAGCTACTGAAGGCTCAGCCCTGTCAGGGATCGTCATCACACTACCTAAACTCATTTTGGTACTTTGAAAATGTGTATATAGTTAAATATGGCATATATAGGTTAGATATTTGGGTATGTGTTTGGAAGAGTAAATAGCCATGTGATATGGCTAAGTAAATGTTGATAATGTGCATGAATGAATATGGCATATGATGCATGTTTTGTTTGGCTTGATGGCAAGTGAAATGGTCAAGACTATGGTATGTATATGAATGAAATATTAGTGCACATTTTTGATCAATGAAATGGTTGTATGTAGGGTAAATTGTGGATGTATCATGCTTGAATATATATATGTTTTAGTTGTGCAAATTGGTAAGCAAATTAACATGTTTAGAAATGAGATTGAATGTGAAGATTTGTTGATCATTGAACATGTCTTTGGTTGTCAATTGTGTATGAAATGAGTTGGTAATTTTCTTGTAGGGATTGACTCTAGTGAAGGTGGCATTTGGACCTTGCAAGTGGTCTATTTTGGCTACACAACTGTGGCACATGGGCGTGCCTAGTGGCTGTGGGTGAAAGTCAGTAGCCAGCCTATGTGTGCACGACCTTGGCACACGGACGTGCCTGGTAGCCGTGTGATTTATTCAGTATATAGCTTATGAGCACACAGCCAAGGTGCACAGGCGTGTCTAGTGGCCGTGTGGGTTCATCAGTATGCTTGCTCTGATTTGGCACGGCCGAGACACATGGTTGTGTCTTGTAGCCGTGGGAGGCACACGGCCTGGCCACACGAGCGTGTGACCTCTGTAATATAGAAAAGTTTTAAATTTTTGAGAACTTTCATATTTTTTTGGTTTAGTCCCGACCCTATTCTGAAGCATGATTAAGATCTCGTTGACCTATAAAAAAGGACACTTGGTTGCGAATGATGATTTGTATTATAAAATGTCTGTAAAAGTTTTTGATCTGTCCGGTAATGCCTTTAACCCTATTCCAGCGATTGATACGGGTTAGGGGTATTACCGGAATATTCAGTCATGCTATGATATTGTTAAATTATGAGTATTTTATGATTTTATGAAATAGGGACTAAAATGTCAAAATGTAAAAATATGAGGGCTAATTTGTAAAATACCCTAAATATGTGTATATAGATTAAATTGAATGATTTGGTGAATGAATAAGCTAAATTTGAATGTGTATAGATCAAGAACCAAAGAAAACGGAATTTGATCAGGGGAAATCTAAAGTGGTCGAGTAATTGTTTATTTCAATCTAAATCTGTATGAGGTAAGTATATATACAAATAAATGTGTTTGAATTATTATTGCTTATATGTTAATGAAATGTGATGAATGGCTATTGGAGGTGAATATTTGGAATACGAGAAAATTTTGATAATTTGATGACGTCTGAAATGCCCTATATGATCCATAGGAATAGTTAGGATACATATGTCACGACATAGGATTTTGATATAAGTTATCGTGTAAGACCACATCTGGGATGTTGACATTGATTTGTGATTTACGTGTAAGACCATGTCTGGGACATCGGCATCATATTTGATTTCATGTAAGACCCTGTCTGGGATAGTGGCATCGATATTGATTACATGTAAGACCACGTCTGGAACATTGGCACTGTACGATCTTTTCGAGCTATTCGAGTATCCTGTTTGATTCTGAACGGTTCAACGGGCATTCCGAGAAATGAATGAGTATACGAATGTGTATCTGATTTTCAGTACTTATGTATGTATATGAAATTTGGCAATGAAAGGTATGTATGTATATGATCATTTGATATGTGAGATAGATTACATGATATGTGATTATGAACAAGTGAACTTGATCAATTGAGATATAAGAGAAATATGACTTGTGGTTGTGTTATGCCATGAACCATATGTATGAAATGGTTTATAATTGTCCTATGTGATAAGTTTATTTGTATATGGCTTACCAAGCTTTGAAGCTTACTTTTCGTGTGTTTGCATTGTTTTATAGGTTATCGAATCTATTGGGAGCTCGGGGATCGTTGAGGATCATCACCACACTATCGAACTCTATTTTGGTACATTTTGGAAGTGTAAATGTTAAAAGTATGGCATGTATAGGCTAGGACTAGAGTGATATGTTTTGAGATATGCATTTCATAGCCATGTGATATGGCTTGCTTGTGGAAGAAAATATGGTTTGGATGTGGTACATTATTTGTGTTAAGTAATGGTATGCTTTGATGTTTATAAATGACCAAAAGAAATGGTCAATTTTGGTATGTTTGAGTTGGATTTGTATATGGAAAAAAATGATGTTCTTACGGGTCAAATTGTGCATTATTTGGTATTTTTTGGCTGCCTTTGGGACATGAATTGATGCTTGTAGGTATGACCCAATTTTGGGTGGCAAATTGGCCTTGTAAATGGCCTATATTTTCCCACACGGTTGAATACACAGGCTTGTGTCTCGATAGTGTCTCTCAAGGTTGTTATTCGAAGCAAGTCAGGATGCCACATAGGCAAGAAGCACGGGCGTGTGCCAGACCGTGTGACCCAAGTCAGTGTTGCACACGGGCTGAGACATGGTCCAAGGCACAGCCGTGTGAGGCACACGGCCTAGCCACACAGGCATGTGCCCTGTTTTGAAAGAAAAAATTTCTAAGTTTCGCAAAGTTTCGGTATGAGATCAGTTTAGTGCCGAACCTTCTCTAAAGCATGTTTAAGGTCTCGTAGACCTTCTAAAAGAACTATATGAGTATGAATTATTATGAAATGATGTTGTATGATTGATTTTGTGAAATGATCGTAAAATATTTCGATATATCCAATAATGCCTCTTAACCCTAGTCCAACGATGGATAGGGTTAGGGGTGTTACAATTTGTTGGTATTAGAGCTACGGTTTAGTCGATTCTAGGACTAACGTAGCGTGTGAGAGTTTAGCTATACATGCCATATATACGAACTGTGATAGTGTGATGAATCCTGACAGATACAATGTGTTTTTCGTATAGTAAATGGATCCCGAAAGAGCCATAGTTGACGATGTTGAAAGTAATGCGCCTGCTCCCGCTTAAGGGACAGCGCCGTCTAATTCTAGATCGGTTACTAGTGGTCAGGAAGGAGAGGCTAAACAAGCTTTCTTCCAAATGATGAATGAGTGGTTCACTCAGTATGTTAGAGCAAATCTGGCTATTCCTCAACCCCCGCCCCTGCAAGTTTTTGTAGCTCCCCAAGTTATAGATCTGATTCATCTGAATAAACCTCCGATTGATAAGATTAGAAAATATGGGGCTGAAGAATTTTGTGCTAATTTTGATGATGATTCTGAGAGAGCCGAGTTCTAGCTTTAGAATACGATTCAAGTATTTGATATGTTGTCATGTACCCCTGATGAATATGGTAAATGTGTTGTTTCTTTGTTGAGAGATACAGCTTACCAATGGTGGAAAACTCTGACTTCTGTTGTTCCGAGAGAACGAATTACCTGGGATTTCTTCCAGACTGAAGTTCGAAAGAAATACATCAGTGAGAGATTTAAAGATTAGAAAGCAAAGAGTTTCTTGAATTGAAACTGGGCCGTATGTCTGTTATAGAATACGAGCAAGAATTTGTGAGACTGAGCTAGTATGCACAAGAATGTGTCTCGACTGAGGCAATAATGTGTAAAAGGTTCGAAGACAGCTTGAATGGAGATATCCCTTTGTTAGTCAAAATTTTGGAAATAAAAGAATTCGTTGTGCTTGTTACCGAGCATGTAAAGCTAAAAAACTCGGGAAAGAGAAAACAAAAGCTGATTCAGAAGCTAAAGAGGTGGGAAAACAAACAATGGCTAAGTCATATCAGTCGGCATCAAAGAAATTCTGAGATGATTACAGCCGTTCAAAGGCTAATGTGGGACATTCGAGTAGAGATCCTGCAAGATCACATTTGAGCTTCCGAGCTCCAGCTACTTCGTTTGCAAGTGTTGGAAATGTCAAACCTGAGTGACCCAAGTGTAGACATTGTGGTAAAAGACATCCAGGCAATTTTCGATTAAACAATCGAGTTTGTTTCAAATTTGGATCTTTAGATCACTTTATTTGAGACTGTCCTGAGTCTATTGAGCAAGAGACAGTACAGAATCCAAACTTGAAGTCGAATTAAATTTAGTGACTACTTGCTTAATTTCGAAAAAGGACTAAATTACAGAAAGTGCAAAAGTTTTATTCTACAAGCTAAAAGTGTCACATAGCTATGGAACCTTAAATTGAAGGTCTTTAATGTGCAAATAGACCCTTAAAAGAGTGATGGCCAGTCATAGGGGACATAAAAACGAAAATTGATCAAAGTTGGTAGCATTAGATGACTTGATTGATGAAATAAAATAAAATAAAAAGAAGAAAAGATATCTGTAACACCCTTAACCCGAGTCCTTTACCGGATTAGGGTCACTCGGTATTACCAAAGATAGGTGCAGATTCAAACATTCACCCGATTCAAAATCATATATATATATATAGATCGTACCTATAAATTTTGCCCGTAACCATATCGTATCTAGTCATATTATCAAGCAAATAAACATGCCACAAGTTATACAATTTATACATACTTTACAAAGCACATAATTCAAATCATATGCATATCAACTTATTAATATTCAGATACCTAACATAGATACTCAAATACTAATATTATCCATATATAAATAAGCTTATAACATTTTCATGTGATCAACCCAATCGTACCATTTTATAACCGAATGTATACCTAAGCATAGCAAATTTTCACTAATAATTAACCGAATTAAAGTAGCCACATTTCTATTTATTAGTCTATCACTTATACACATAAATAAGATCCAACCTTAAACTATCAAGTTGACCATCAATTATCGAAATATAAATACATCATGACATATACTTATTATACCATTTCATATATCCAAACCTATGCTTTCACATTTTACCCGAACATGACATATACATGATAACATATCTATAATTTGTAACTACTTATTCTTATCATTAACAATGAATCCAACAAGTTAACTTACATGCACAAACTTTGATTATAAAATTACTCTTATTACCTAACCGAATCAACTATATTAAGCAACAACAATCCAATTCAAGTTTTTCTCCAACTAAATACATAACATCCGTATCACCCATTCACATTTCAAATAATGCCTAAACCACATCCGAACACAAACGATAATTCATAGCATGAGCAAGCCATTTCATCAAAACACATGAACAAAGTTTAACCAAAATAGATAGCCATTTTCGCATGGCTAAGTATATATGCATGATTAAACATCATTAGTTATACAGCTTAGTCTAGCCTATACATGCCTTTTCGAATCAAAAACTAAGTTAATCATTACCAAAAGTGAGTCGATAGTGTGGTTGACTTCTTCAAAGATCCTTCGAGTCCGTAGCTTGAACCAAAAATCTATAAAATAGAAGTAGACAAGAACACACAGTAAGCTTGCTAGCTTAGTAAGTCTTAAGCAAAAACATTATCATATACAATCGTAAAACATTTAAACATCCAACTCATGACCTTAAATAAACATTTCTTATCTTATACATATATATACATTATGGCGAATATGCATATATATACAACACCAACTTGTACATTTCTTTATACCTTTACTACCTTTAACTACTTATGCTTTCATTTAGCCAATTTTCTTATCACTTTGATCTTCCTTTTCTTAATAACATCACATACATACATCTATATACACATATATGCATATTCTTAGATCATTTAAGTAGGAATAACACATACCTTACAATCGAATTACAAATTCACTCCCAAATGCTTAGCCATACTTAATTCATTAGCTAGAACCTACTAAACATTACCTGAATCTCACACACTGGCACTAAGCCTGCTGAACTCGGGGTCTAAAATCATAACACTGGCATTAAGCCTGCTAGGCAATAAGCCCAAAATATATCACCGGCACGAGGCCTGCTAGGCATAAAGCCCAAAACATATCACCGGCACGAGGCCTGCTAGGCATAAAGCCCGAAACATATCACCGGCACGAGGCCTGCTAGGCTTTAAGCCTGAAACATATCACCGGCACGAGGCCTGCTAGGCTTTAAGCCCGAGTATCAATGTAGTCAATCATTCCACACACATTTCATAATTTTATCACATATCCAATTCAACTAAGCTTATTCACATTACACAAATAGAATCATTACGTCATTGTACAACCCACAATTCATATCGAGATACTCGTTCATATCACATTATTAAATTATGCATTCAATCTAATTTACTTATATACATTCGGCTATGACATAAACATGTACTCAAATTTATCCAACATCATCATTTAACATGTTCATAAATAATTCTTTGATATATTTCAGCTTAAGGACTCACCTCGATTGTAGATTTTAATCACAGTAAACCAAACCTATTCGATAACCTTTGTCTTTCCCCGATCCAAATCCATTTTTCTTTGTTCTTGATCTAAACACATTAAAATTCAGCTCATTCAAGTACATTTCATCTCAATTTAGTCTCTAAACACATAAATAGATAAATTACCATTTTGCCCCTAATGTTTCACATTTTTATCATTTAGTCCTAATTGCATAAAACACAAAATACACAAAATTTCACTAATCCACTCAAGGGCCGAATATTCATAGGGACCTTACAAGTCCATTTATTTCACTTATTTTGAAAATAAGCCCCTCTAAAATTTCATTTTTGTAATTTAGCCCAAAATACTCAAATTCACTAAAATTTCCAATACAAAACATATTAATCTTTAACATATCTTTAACTTTAAAACATCAAACATCAAAAATTACATGAGCATATCAATGGCCGAACATTAGAAATTCTAATATGGGTCAGCTACAGTTCTAAGCAACGATCTCAAAAACGTAAAAATCAATAAAAACCGAGCTAAAATTCTTACCTAATTTAAACCAAATAGTTGCCAAAAATCAAAGCTTCTTTAACCCCTTTTCTATTGTTAACTTTCGGCCATGAGAGAAAATAAAGATGATAGTGCCTTGTTTTAGTATATTATAACATATATTTTATTATTAAACAAATTACTATACTAACCTTTAATAATAAAATACACAACATAAATTATAAGGTCATTTAAGACCATGACCGTCCACTATCTTCAAAAATGGGCTAATTTCCCTTTCAATGCCTTAAATTAAGAAGCCACTATCAATTTGGCACATTTTACTATGGTTTGAAACTTTTACACTTTAAGCGATTAAGTCCTTTTATTTAATTAAGCACACAAATGATTAAATTTTTCTATGAAACTTTCACACACCTTAATTCACATATAATGAACACAAAATATAATATTTAAATATCTCTCGAACTCAGATTCGTGGTCTCGAAACCACTGTTCCGATTAGGGTCAAATTTGTTCTGTTACAATATCACCTTTCATCTTTCTTCTCTCCACCGATTTTTCCCCAAGAAAATAGCCATGGAAGCTTAAAAAAATTTTAGCAACTCTTCGCCCTTGCAAGTAAGTCATTTTGATGGTAATTTTTTTGTTAATTTTTATGTTTTTGGAACCCTTGTAGCTTAATCTAGCTAATGAGGGGACTAGTTTGCACTATGGGTGAAAGTATAGGGTTTTTCCATGAGAACATTAGTGTTGTTTGCTGAATTTTTATTGAAGAAAATGAAACTTGGTTGTTAAATAAACAACTTTTGTGAAAGGGGTATTCATGAAAATACCTAAAATGGACCTTTTTGTAAATGTTGTAAAATAGGTGGTGAATGTGTGAAATAATTGGATTTGTTAGTTGCTATAAGATTAAAATAGATTCAACTAGGCTTGGTTAATGAGGAAAGTTGATGAAAATCATTTTACGAGCCTAGGGGAAAAATTGTAATTTTATGAAAGTTTTGGGGCAAAGTAATTTTGCCAAAGTAGGAATTGTGGAAAGTCTTGATTTATGTGGTGATTAAATGAGGGAATTTTATCATTATAGATCAAGAAAAATGGAGTCCGAGGGAAAACCAAGTTATTGGATTAAATCGAACAAGTCACCCATATATTTTGTATATCGAGGTAAGTTGTATGTAAATAATACAACTCTATTGTTATTATGCATTAAATAAGTGATATTGCATAAAATGTTTGATTATTGTTATAAATATGCATGACAAAATTTGATGTGATATACTCCCGGTTAAACCTTAGGAATAGATTGGATATCCAAGCCATGACATTTGGATGATATGTGTTCTAGTGTAAGACCATATCTGGGTCATGGCATCGGCCACATTATGAAAACCAGTGTAAGACCATGTCTGGGACATGGCATCGGCGATGATATGTGTTTAGTAAGGAGGAAAATGAGTAAGTTATGCCTTAAATCATTTGAGAATTATGTGCAAGTTTAGACTATGTTACGAGTATAATAATGTATGGTAATTGTTGTTAATTATTTACATACGACTTACTAAGCTTTATGCTTACTCCCTTTCCTTTCCATTTTCTTATAGTACTGCCAAGCTAGCTAGGGGATCAAAGGACATTGGAGGCTCGATCATACTATCAATCTGAACATTTGGTATAGTTAGATTTATCATTTTGAGTATGGCATGTATAGGGACTTGGTCTTTGTCAAGTGTCATATTATTTTGGCCAAATGTGTTGGCTTGTCTTGAAGATTGATTCATTTTGTATAAGGCCATGGATGATGGCTATTACTCATTATTGATATATGAAAATGATGATGTTTTTCATGAATGTGCAAAATGCATGGTTGAGTATTTGGTAGGTTAATGCATGAATGAATAGGTTATTTGATGTGGTTTATGTTGGTGTAAGTAAGGGTGGTAGAAATGGCTTGGTAAATAGCCTTATTTTTGTCCACACGGGTAGACACACGAGCATGTGTCTAGGCCGTGTATGACACACGGACTGCCCCATGGACGTGTAGTCCGACCGTGTGTTCCCCTACACCTTAATTTGGTAAAACAGAATGCCCAGTAGTAACCACACAAGCTGAGGCACGGCCGTGTGTCTCAGCCATGTAGAAGACACGGCCATAGGACATGGGCATGTGCTCAGGTTGTGTAAAGTCTGCTCCTTGAACGTGAAATTTAGAATTTCTACATGGCCTTGCACACGGGCATGTGCCTTGGCCGTGTGACCCTAAATCATTGCTGATGTTAGAAACAGAATTTCAAGTTTTTTGCACACGGGCCGAGACACGGGCGTGTCATGGCCGTGTGAGGGACACGGGCCATAGACACGGGCATGTGCCAGGCCGTGTAAAACCCCTAAAGGTTCGAATTGAGAAATAAATCCACACGGAAACAGGACATAGGTGTGTCCCTATATGCTGAGGCCGTGTGAGTTACATGGTCTTAAACATGGACATGGTATTAAGTCACACGGACGTGCTGCCCATCCACACGAACGTGCCACCCATCCACACCGGCGTGTACCACTATTATTAATGACATTTTCCAAAGTTTTTTTTAAGAACTTGGTTTGGTCCTGAACCGTTTCTAAAGTGTGTTTTGGGCCTCGTAGGCTCATATTGGGGATTTTAAGATGAAGATTGAAAAGTTCTAAAATTTGAACGAAATTTTATGACCGAAAATGTATGTTAGTATGTGTTTGAGTTAGGTAACACTTCGTACCCTGTTCTGGCGTCAAACACGGGTAAGGGGTGTTACATTTAGTGGTATCAAAGCTATGGTTTAGTCATTTCTTGGACTAACCTAGTGTGTGTACGAGTCTAGCTATACATGCCATATATTAATTATGATAGTGTGACAACTCCTGACAATTTAAAATGTGTTTCTTTTATATAGTAAATTGGTTCTAACGGAGCAATGGCAGATGATGTTGAAAGTAATGCGCCAGCTCTTGTAGAAAAGACCGCGCCAGTCGAAAGTGGGCCCGTGACATTGAGTCAGGGAGGAGGGGCTAGAGAAGCTTTCTCTATATGATGAATGTCTGGTATTCAGATTTTGTTCATGCAAACTTGAATGCTCCACCCCCTCCAATTCCCCAGTCTGCCCCTATAACTCCCCAAGTACTAGAAATGGTTAGAAGGGAAAAACCTCCAGTAGACAGAATTCAGAAGAAAGAGGCTGAGAAATTTTGAGTAAATCTAGATGTTGACCCAGAAAGGGCAGAGTTCTGGCTAGAAAATACCATTAGGGTATTCGATGAATTGTCTTGCACACTTGAGGAGTGAATGAAGTGTGTTGTGTCACTACTGCGAGACTCGGCCTACCAATGGTGGAACACCCTTGTGTAGTTGTACTGAGGGAGAGGATAACATGGGAATTCTTCCAGGAAGAGTTTCGTAAAAGGTATATTAGTTAGAGGTTTATCAATCAGAAAAGAAAGGAATTCTTTAAGTTAAAACAAGGCCGAATGACAGTAACCGAGTATGAGCGTGAGTTTGTAAGGCTCAGCAAATACGCTTGGGAGTGCATATCCACCGAAGCTATCATGTGTAATAGGTTTGAGGATAGATTAAATGAAGACATTCAACTATTAGTTAGCATCCTTAAATTGAAGGAGTTTATGGTGCTTGTTGAGAGAGCGTGCAAGGCTGAGGAATTGGCCAAAGAGAAAAGAAAAGTTGAAATCGAGTCTCTTGACTCGAAGAAAAGACAGTTGGGAAAATTATTTTAGTCCTAATCCAATAAATTGAGAGAGTTTACTACTCGATCCAATGCTTCAGTTGGATTCTAAGGATTCTAAGGCTCAGAGTTTACTACTCGACCCAATATTCCAAGAAATTATTTAACACTTGCAGTATTCGGTTTCTAAGGCTCAGACCACTTCTATTACGAGTGTTGGTAGTGATCAACCAAATAAATCGAAGTGTTCGTAGTGTGGTAGATGACATTTCGGTGAGTGTTGAGTAAATGAAAGAGGTTGTTTCAAGTGTGGTTCACTAGACCACTTCATTCAAAATTGTCCTAAGATGGATGAGAAAGACAGAAAGCAAGATTTACGAACGAGTAATGCTCCTTCTAGAGGTAGACCACAAAAGAACCTAGGAAGTGGGACTAGCAGTAGAGGTGCCCCTAGAGATTCCACTGTGAGATCAGCGGGTAATGCTCCTGCAAGGACTTATTCCATCCGTGCTTGCGAAGAGGCTTCATCCCTAGATGTGATTACGGGTACTTTTTATCTTTATGATATCTTTGTTGTTACTTTGATTGATCCGGGGTCTACCCATTCGTATGCTTGTGTGAAATTGGTGTGTAGCATGAATATGCCTATTGAGTCTATAGAATTTGTGATAAAAGTGTCAAACAGGCAAGCATGTGTTAGTTGATCGAATATGTAGAAATTGTCCCTTGACAATTAGAGGTCATTGTATTCCGGCTAACCTCATGTTGTTTCCATTTGATGAATTTGAAGTGACTCTTGGCATGGATTAGTTAACTGCTCATGATGTGATAGTAAATTGTAGAGGAAAATTTATTGAATTAAAATGTGAAAATGGGGATATTATTCGAGTTAAATCAGGTGAATTGGATAGCTTACCAGTACTGATTTCTTCTATGACTGCTGAGAAATACACGAGAAAAGGGTATGAGTCATATCTTGCATTTGTGTTGAATACCCAAGAGTTGGAAGTAAAGATTGAGTCCGTGCCTGTGGTATATGAGTACCTGGATTTGTTTCCAGAAGAGTTTCCCGGATTGCCTCCTGGTATCGAGTTAGTCCCTGGTACAGTACCTATTTCAGTTGCCCCATATAGGATGGCACTATCGGAGTTAAAAGAGCTGAAGGTTCAGCTACAAGAGTTGATGGATAAAGGTTTTGCGAGACGAAGTTATTCTCCGTGGGGTGCTCTGATACTTTTTGTGAAAAAGAAAGATGGGTCGATGAGATTATGTATAGACTACCGACAACTCAACAAGGTTACAGTTAAGAACAAGTATCCTTTTCCAAGGATCGACAATTTTTTTCACCAATTGAAAGGAGCCACAGTGTTTTCTAGGATAAACCTAAGGTCCAATTATTACCAGTTGAGAGTTAAAGAATAAGATGTACTAAAAACTGCGTTTCGGACGAGGTATAGGAACTATGAGTTTCTGGTCATGCCTTTTGGCTTAACAAATGCTCCCGCTGTGTTTATAGATTTAATTAATCATATTTTTCGACCATACTTGGATAAGTTTGTTGTTGTTTTTATCGATGATATATTAGTTTATTCTCATGATGAGAGTGAGCACGCGGAGCATTTGAGAACTATTTTGTAGACTTTAAGAGATAAGCAGTTGTATGCTAAGTTTAGCAAAAGTGAATTTTGGCTCCGAGAAGTCAGATTCTAGGGACATATTGTGTCGGGCGATGGAATTAGAGTTGACCCGAGTAAGATATCGACTATCGTTAACTGGAAACCGCCAAGGAATGTGCCAGAGATTAGAAGCTTTTTGGGCTTAGTGGGATACTACTGACGATTTGTTAAAGGATTCTCCATGATTACTACACTGATGGCGAGGTTGCTACAGAAATATATCAAGTTTGAATGGACAGAGAAGTTCCAACAGAGTTTTGAGAAACTAAAAGCATTGTTGACTGAAGCCCTAATTTTAGTGCAACCAGAACCAGGAAAGAAATTTTTGGTGTATAGCTATGCATCCTTAAATGGATTGGGGTGTGTGCTTATGCAAGAAGGCAAGGTAATAGTTTATGCCTCGAGACAACTAAAGCCGCATGAGAAAAAAGTATCCAACTCACTACTTAGAGTTAGCCTCCATAGTGTTAGCACTGAAGATTTGGAGACACCATTTAAATGGCGAGAGATGCTTTGTGTTCACTAACCATAAAATTGTAAAGTATTTGATGACTCAAAAGGAGTTAAACCTACGGCAGCGGAAATAGTTAGATTTGATAAAGGGTTATGAGTTGGTGATCGACTATCACCCAGGGAAGGCGAACGTAGTTGCTGATGCTTTGAGTAGGAAGTCATTGTTTTCCTTGAGGGCTATGAACACTCAATTGTTAGTAACCAATGATGGTTCAATTTTAGCCGAGTTGAGAATGAAACCAATGTTTTTACAAGAGATCTGTGAAGCTCAGAAAGGTAATAAAGAATTGCAAGCCAAGATAACTCAGTGCGAGACAGGTATAGAATCAGACTTTTGGATTGGTTCAAATGGTTGTTTAATGTTTCAAGACGGAATTTTTGTACCTAAATATGGTGAGCTTATTCGAAATATTCTGCATGAGGCACATAATAGTTGTATGTCTATCCATCCGGGTAGTGTGAAAATGTATAATGACTTGAAGAAAATGTATTGGTGGTCGGGAATGAAAAGAGACATCTCAGAGTTTGTCTCTAAGTGTTTAATTTGTCAGCAAGTGAAAGCCGAACACCAAGTACCTTCAGGTTTACTTTAGCCCGTGATGGTTCTTGAGTGGAAATGGGACTGTATTACCATGGATTTTGTGTCTAGATTGCCGTTGACGCCAAAGAAGAAAGATGTTGTTTGGGTTGTGGTTGATAGGCTAATTAAGTCGGCTCATTTTATACCGGTGCGTACCGATTATCCACTTGAGAAATTGGTCAATTTGTATGTTTTTGAAATTGTGAGACTTCACAGAGTACCTTTATCGATCATTTCAGATAGGGATCCAAGGTTCACATTACAGTTTTGGAAAAAGTTGCAAGAAGCGTTGGGGACAAAACTGAATTTTAGTACTGCTTTTCACTCGCAAACCGACGGTCAGTCGGAAAGAGTAATTCAGACTCTTGAAGATATGTTGCGGTGTTGTGTTCTTGAGTTTCAAGGTAGTTGGGAAAAGTACTTACCATTGGTAGAGTTTTCCTACAACAATAACTATCAGTCAAGTTTGAAAATGGTGCCTTAAGAGGCTTTGTATGGGCGTAAGTGTCGAATGCCTTTGTATTGGACCAAACTCAGAGAAAATCAGATACACGGTGTTGACTTAATCAGAGAAACTGAAGAGAAGGTAAAATTGATTCGTGGTTGTCTGAAGGCCGCTTTGGATAGATAGAAATCCTACGCAGACTTGAAATGGAAAGAGATTGAGTTTCAAGTAGGTGATAAGGTATTTTTTAAAGTATCCCCGTGGAAGAAAATCCTCAGATTCGGTAGGAAAGACAAATTAAGTCCACATTTTATTGGACCTT
This sequence comes from Gossypium rotundifolium, assembly GCA_025506655.1. Lineage (NCBI taxonomy): Eukaryota > Viridiplantae > Streptophyta > Magnoliopsida > Malvales > Malvaceae > Gossypium > Gossypium rotundifolium. The sequence goes on along the minus strand of CP106730.1, from coordinate 48,300,880 downwards.
ATGAGGTGACTGAGAAAATTAGACCGGTAGCTTATCGATTATCATTGCCATCCGAGTTAGACAAGATCCACGATGTATTCCATGTGTCTATGTTGCGTCGTTACCGTTCTGACCCATCACATGTGATTTCACCAACAAAGGTTGAGATTTGTTCAGACATGACCTATGGTGAAGAGCCGGTTAAAATTTTAGATCGAGAGGCCAAGCAATTGTGAAATAAAAGCATATCACTCACGAAAGTACTATGGCATAGACAGGGGGTTGAAGAGGCCACATGGGAGCCTAAGGAGACTATGAAAGACCAATACCCAAACCTTTTTGCTAGTAAGATTTTCGGGGACGAAAATCCTTAAGGAGGAGAATTATAATAACCCAATTTTAGGGCTAGTAGAAATAGTGGTTTCGAAACCTTTAATTCGAGGCTGGAGAAATTATTTTTAATTTTAGTTTATGTGTTATAGCATGATTATATGAGTGCATGAAAATTTTAGTAAATTAATTTTAGTGACTACTTGCCTAATTTCGAAAAAGGACTAAACCGCATAAAGTGTGAAAGTTTTGTTCTACAAGTTAAATGTGTCATATAGCTATAGAACCTTAAATTGGAGGTATTTAATGTGCAAATATACCCTTAAAAGTGCGATGGCCAACCATAGGGGACAAAAAAATGAAAATTGGTCAAAGTTGGTAGCATTAGGTGACTTAATTGATGAAATAAAATAAAATAAAGAGAAGAAAATATACCACCTTTCATCTTTCTTCTCTCCACTGATTTTTCCCCAAGAAAACAGCCATGAAAGCTTAAAAAATTTTCAGCAACTCTTCACCCTTGCAAGTAAGTCATTTTGATGGTCATTTTTGTTGATTTTTGTATTTTTGGAACCCTTGTAGCTTAATCTAGCTAATGAGGGGACTATTTTGCACTATGGTTGAAAGTCTAGGGTTTTTCCATGAGAAAATTAGTGTTGTTTGCTGAATTTTTATGGAAGAAAATGAAACTTGGTTGTTAAATAAACAACTTTTGTGAAAGGGTATTCATGAAAACACCTAAAATGGACCTTTTTGTAAAGGTTGTAAAATAGGTGGTAAATGTGTGAAATAATTGGATTTGTGAGTTGCTATAAGCTTAAAATAGATTCAAATAGGCTTGGTTAATGAGGAAATTTGATGAAAATCATTTTACGAGCCTAGGGACAAAATCATAATTTTATGAAAGTTTAAGGGCAAAACGGTAATTTTGCCAAAGTAGGAATTGTGGAATATCTTGATTTATGTGGTGATTAAATGAGGGAATTTTATCATTATAGATCAAGAAAAACGGAGTCTGAGGGAAAACCAAGTTATTGGATTAAATCGATCAAGTCGCCCATATATTTTGTATATCGAGGTAAGTTGTACGTGAATAATACAACTCTATTGATATTATGCATTAAACAAGTGATATTGCATAAAATGTTTGATTATTGTTATAAATATGCATGACGAAATGTGATGTGATATACTCCCAGATGAACCTCAGGAATAGATTGGATATCTAAGCCATGACATTTGGATGATGTGTGCTACTGTAAGACCATGTCTGGGACATGGCATCGGCCATATTATGAAAGCGAATGTAAGACCATCTCTGGGACATGGCATAGGCGATGATATGTTTTCTAGTGTAAGACCATGTCTGGGACATGGCGTCGGCCACAATACGAAGCCAGTGAAAGACCATGTTTGGGACATGGCATCGGCATTGAGACGAGAGCTAGTGTAAGACCATGTCTGGGACATGGCATTATCCTCGATATGTGAGCCAGTGTAAGACCATGTCTAGGACATGGCATTGGTGTAACACCACTTACTCGAGACCGTCGCTGGAATTGAGCACGAGGCGTTACTTAACTTACCTTACCACTTTGGGTATAAAAATAATTAATTTCATCATTCATAGTAAATCTGCCCATCTATGCAATAGTCATTAATTTAATTATAACTAAAATTATGAAACTCAAAATTTAGATCTGTAATTTTGCCCTGAAACTAGACTCATATATCTTCTCACCATAAAATTTTTAGAATTTTTGGATAGGCCAATTAGTACAGTTTATTCATTAAACTCTCCCTTATTTCATTGTCCAACGTTTCTTACAACTCTTCACTAAAAATCAATTATCTCAATGTACAATTTTTATATGTTGTTACCACTTATTTCTACTGAAATTAGACTCACTAAATAATCTAGAAATATAAATTATAACTCATATATATTGTTTTACAATTTTAAATGATTTTCTAAAGTCCAAAACAGGGGACTTCAAATACCATTCTGACCCTATCTCACTAAAATCCAAATATCACAAATATAAAATTCATTTTCTTACACTGTTTCTTTCATATGAAAGTAGACACAATATGATTTAATTCTATATCTTATTCACCTTCTAATTCCATTTCTCCTGTTTTTGGTGATTTTTCAAAGTCACGTCACTACTGTTATCCAAAAACTGTTTCATGGCAAATTTTCACTTTTTCATACTTTCGTTGTAGTAAACATCACATTGGTATCCATACAAAATTATTTGATCTCTATACATGCCATAATTTAAAATATTTCAAAAGAATCTATATACCAAAATAAAGGCTTGATAGTGTGATACGAGGCTCCGACTATCTCCAATCCAAGTAAGTTCAACATATTATAAAACAAAGGAAAGGAAAAGAACGAGTAAGCTACTAATAGCTTAGTAAGTTACATGTAAAAAATAAGCATTCAATTAATAATTAACATTTTTACATATAACTAATCAATATCCTTCTTAGCAAATTTAATCACATACACATGTACAATCTTACCAATTCACTTGTAATACATTTATACAATTAACCTTTATCATGTATGCTCATTCTTTCAACTATACCTGCATTCACACTTCATCTCATATTCACTTTAATTCATTATTAATCCCATTGAACACTCGGAATATACACGGATATGTAGAGAATTAGCACATAAGTGCCACACTGATATGTAGCCGAAGCTACCACTGTAATGTACCCGAAGCTGCCACTAATCAATAACACTGGAAATGTCCACGGGCCTTCTCACACAAGCTGTCAGGTGTTTCCAACACATGCTAGATCACCCAGCACCCGGGACTCACTGTAACACTGTAACACTGGTCTCTAATGATATATAACTTGTATCCACTTCTATTCCTAAGTTCAACCGGGAATTTGCACTTAACACTTATTTTAAACACTTGATCACATGAATAATTTTTCTTCCACATTCAATATTAATTCACAAATCAAATACAATTCACAATTTATAAAAATATATTGCTATTATTTACACATAACTTACCTTAGATGCAAAACGACTATTTTTGTAAATTAGTCAATAACCTTCTCTTTTCCCCGATCACCTTTACCATTCCTTCTTTCTTGATCTATATTAGCACAATTTAATACATTTTATAAACATTCCATTCAAATGCAATTCATACACAATATTTGGGCAAAATTACATTTTTGCCCCTAAAGTTTCATATATTTACACTTTTTCCCCAAAGCTTGAAAATTAAACTTTGTCCCTTATTCTTATGCTTTATGTCATGCTGATTATTTTTCCCTTCTATGACAACTTCAAATTCTCACTCTAACATATACTTATAAACATTAGGTATTTTTACCAATTAAGCTGTCTTACTAGTTTTCACTTAAAATTGCTTAGCAAAAGTTGTTTAGCATAATTTAAAACCTCATATTCTATCATAAAACATCAAAATAAAGACATTTTACCTATGGGTATTTTTCCAAATATGAACCCTAGGTTAAATTATAGCTAGCATAAGCTAAATTGAGTTACCGGGACTCCAAAAACATAAACAACTTTAAAAACGGGGCTTGGAATCACTTACTATGGAGCTTGGAAGCTTGAAACAAGGCCTAGCTATGGAGAACCCTTGAAATTTCATCCTAATGAAGAAGATGGACATATTTTGCCATCTTTTTCATTTTTTTAATCTTTTAATTACTAGATGACTAAAATACCCTTCATTAAAAACTTTGGTTATTTCTACCTATGTATGTCCATTTTTGTCCATGAAAACCTAATGGTATAATTACCATTTAAGGACCTCTACTTCAATTATGCTCTTCAATTAAATCCTTTAACATCTAGAACTTATATTTATCAACTTTTGCAATTAAGTCCTAATAGCCAAATTAGACATGCAATTCATGAAATTTTCTATCGATATTCTAACACATGCATCTAATCACTCGATAAATTATAAAAATTAATCAGGATAAATTTTTTTGCTTCAAAATTGTGGTTTCAAAACCACTATTCTGTTTAGGCCCTATTTCGGGCTATCACAACTCTCCCCCCTTTAGACATTTTCGTCCCCGAAAATCTTACCAGTGAATAAGTTGGGATACTGTTTCCTCATAGCCTCCTTAGTTTCTTATGTTGCCTCTTCCACTCCATGTCGTTGCCATAACACTTTCACTAAAGCAATTTCTTTGTTTCTCATTTGTTTCACTTCTCGTGCTAAGATTCAAATCGGCTCTTCTTCGTATATCATATCCGATCGAATTTCCACTTCAGTTGGTGAAGTCACATGCGATGGGTCCGATCAATATCGCCTCAACATAGAAACATGAAACACGCTATGAATTTTTTTTCTAATTCTGATGGTAAAGACAATCGATAAGCCACTAGATCGATTCTTTCTATCACTTCATACGGACCAATAAATCTTTGACTTAATTTACCTTTACGGCCAAATCTCAAAATTTTCTTCCATGGAGACACTTTCAAAAATACTTTATCACCCACTTGAAATTCAATCTCTTTTCTTTTCAAGTCTGCATACGACTTCTATCGATCCGATTCAGCTTTCAAACAATCACAGATTATCTTCACTTTTTCTTTAGTTTCTTTTACCAAATCAACTCCATGCAACCGATTTTCTTTAAGTTCAGTCCAGTATAATAGAGTCCGACACTTTCATCCATACAACGCTTCATAAGGTGTCATTTTTATGCTTGATTGATAACTATTATTATATGAAAATTCCACCAAAGGTAGATATCTTTCCCAATTACCTTCAAATTCCAATACACAACATCTCAACATGTCTTCTAGTACTTGAATTACTCTTTCAGATGATCCATTGGTTTGGGGATGGAATACTGTACTAAAATTCAATTTAGTACCCAATGCTTCTTGTAACTTCTTCCAAAATCTTGAAGTAAATTGTGGATCTTAATCAGATATAATAGACATAGGCACACCATGTAATCGGACTATTTCAGCAATATACAATTCGGCTAACTTGTCAAATGAAAAATTCATTCGCACAGGAATGAAATGAGCTGACTTAGTCAATCGATCAACTATCACCCAAATTGAGTTTTTCTTTTTCAGTGACAATGGTAATCCTGACACAAAATCCATAGTAATTCCTTCCCATTTCCATTCCGGTATAGTAATTGGCTAGAGTAATCCTGAAGGTACCTGATGTTCTACTTTGACCTGTTGACATATCAAACATCTTGATACAAACTCAGAAATATCACGTTTCATACCTGGTCACCAGTACATCTTTTTCAAATCATTATACATTTTATTACAACCTGGATGTACAGATATAATACCACTGTGTACCTCATGTAAAATCTTTTGTACAAGCTCTGAATTTTTTGGTACACAAACTCGCCTCTAAATAATAAACAACCATCAATCCTAATCTGAAATTCTGAATCATTACCTGACTCACATTATACCTTTTATCCTGTAATTTCTCATTATTCTTCTAAGCTTCACATATTTTCTATAAATATGTCGGTTTAGCTCTCAATTTAGCTATGATTGAACCATCATTAGTTAGTGACAATCGGGTATTCTTAGCTCGTAAAGAATATAGAGATTTCTGACTCAAAGCATCAGCTACAACATTAGCCTTACCCGGATGGTAATCAGTAATCAAATCATAGTCCTTTATCAGTTCAAGCCACCTCCGCTCTCTCAAATTCAAATCTTTCTGTGCCATCAAACATTTCAAGCTTTTATGATCAGTATAAAAATGACATTTTTCACCGTACAAGTAATGCCGCCATATCTTCAACACAAATACCATAGCAGCTAATTCAAGATCATGTATTGGGTAATTTCTTTCATGTGGTTTAAGTTGTCTTGAAGCATAGGCTATTACTTTACCTTCTTGCATCAAGACACAACCTAAACCATTTAATGAGGCATCACTATAAATAACAAATTCCTTACCCGATTCAGGATGCACTAATACAAGTGCTTTTGTTAGTAGATCTTTCAATCGGTCGAAACTCTACTAACATTTATCAGTCCACTCGAACTTTGCATCTTTCTGCAATAATTGAGTCATTGGAGAAGCTATCATAGAGAATCCCTGTACAAATCTCTGATAATAACCAGCTAAACCTAAGAAACTTCTAACTTTGAATACATTCTTCGGTGGACTCCAATTGACAATAGCTGAGATTTTACTTGGATCTACCTTGATGCCTTCGGTGAATATAATATGTCCAAGAAAACCCACTTCTCGAAGCCAAAATTCACATTTACTGAATTTAGCATATAACTACTTCTCACGTAGAATTTGCAACACAATTCTCAAATGTTCTGTGTGTTCTTCTTCATCTCTAGAATAAACCAAAATATCATCAATGAATACTACCACAAATCTGTCTAAGTACGGTCTGAATATCCAGTTCATCAAATCCATGAATATTACGGGTGCATTAGTTAACCCAAATGGCATAACCAGAAACTCATAATGACCATACCCGGCTCTGAAAGCAATCTTTGGCACATCTGACTCTTTAACCCTCAATTGGTAATATCCAAATCTCAAATCAATTTTGGAAAACACAGTGGCATCCTTTAACTGATCAAACAAATCATCTATTCGAGGCAATGGATACTTATTTTTCACTGTCACTTTATTAAGTTGATGGTAATCAATACATAATCTCAATGTCCCATCTTTTTTCTTTACAAATAGCACGGGAGCACCCCATGGAGAGTAACTTGGTCTCACAAATCCTTTATAAGTCAAGTCTTGTAATTGCACTTTTAATTCTTTCAGTTCGGTTGGTGCCATTCTGTAAGGAGCAATCGATATTGGAGCGGTACCAGGCATTACTTCAATACCAAATTCCACTTCTCTAACCGGAGGTGAACCTGGCAACTCTTTCAAAACACATAAATATTCACATACTACCAGCACTGATTCGATCTTTATTTCAAACACTTTTGTATTAAACACATAAGCAAGATATGCTTCACAACCATTTTTTAAACATTTCTGAGCAGACATGGAAGAAATCACAATTGGCATCACATTTGACTTTTTATTTTAACCTGAAGAACTTCACCGCTACTACACTTCAACTCAAGAATTTTTTGACTACAATCTATCTTGGCCTTATGTAATGTCAACTAATCCATTCCCAAAATAACATCAAACTCATCAAATGGCAACAACATCAAGTTGGCAGGGAAATTGTGACTTTGTATCATCAAAGGACAATTTTTACATATTTTATCAACTATCACATGCTTACCTAAAGGATTTGACACTTTAACCACAGACTCAGTCAATTTAACACACAAATTCTTATCAGACACTAAATTTATGCATATATACGAATGAGTAGAACCATGATCAATTAATGCAAGAACATTAGTATCATAAAGAGAAAATATACCAGTGATCACATCAGGGGAAGCTACTTCTTTTCTAGCTCGAATGGCATAAGCTCTTGTTGGAGCTCTCGCTTCGGATCTTACGGTAGTGTCTTTTGTTACACCTTTACCACTAATTCCAGTCCCCAAATTTTTTGGTGGTCTTCCTCTAGTAGTTACACTGCTCGATTTCACATTCTGAAACTTTTCTATCTATTCTCTTTCTGGACAATCTTTCACAAAATGATCTTGAGATCCACACTTAAAACATGCTCGGTTGATAAAATAACATTCCCCTAAATTTTATTTCCACAATGTTGACATTCCGGTCTAATAGGTTTAACACTACCTACACTTGCCATAGAGGTCACTTGAGCTTTAGAACTTGGATATTGTCTTCCTCGATCTCTTTGAAAATTCACACTAGAAACATTCGATCAAGTATTCATTTCTCTAGACTTCTTTGCTTGAGACTGGAATGACTTGCCCATTGATCTTTTTCTTGCATCTCTTACTTCACTTTCCACCTTTCTTTTCTCTTTTCTCAACTCTTCAGCCTTGATAGCTCTTTCAACTAGTACCACTAATTCTTTAATTTCAAGAATTACCACTAACAATCGGATATCCTCGTTCAATCTATCTTTAAACCTCTTGCACAATGTAGCTTCATTAGATACACACTCTTACGCATACTTGCTTAATTTGACAAATTCTCGTTCATATTCGGCTACCGTCATGCGCCCTTCTTTCAATTTAAGAAACTCTTTTCTTTTTTGATCAATGAAATATTAACTTATGTACTTCTTCTGAAATTCCTCTTGAAAGAAATCCCATGTAACTTTCTCTTTAGGCACTACTGACACTAAAGTTTTCCACCAATTATAAGCCGAATCCCTCAATAATGAGATAGCACATTTGAGACTTTCTTCTGGAGTACAAGATAATTCATCCAACACTTTAATGGTATTTTCAAGCCAGAACTCTGCTCTCTCAGGATCATCATTTACATCAGCTCAAAACTCTTCGGCTGCATACTTTTGAATTTTGTCCACTGGAGGCTTTGACAATCTTAACACTTCAGTTTGTTGAGGAGCTATGGGAACAGCTTGAGGAATAGGAGACGGTGGAGAAGGTCGAACATTAGGATTAGTTCTAACAAACTTGGTATACCAATTGCTCATCATATGGAGAAAGGCTTCCCGAGCCTCATCTCCTTGGCCTTGAGTCTCAGGTCAATTTTCATCTGGCGCCGTCCCTTGTGCAGGAGCAGGTGCATTACTTTGAGCATCATCAGCTGTAGCTCCATTAGGATCCATTACTATATAAAAGAAAACATTTTAATATGTCAGGAGTCATCACACTATCATTATTCAATTATGGCATGTATAGGTAGTCTATTACACTCGCTACGTTTGTCCGAGAATTGACTAAACCGTAACTCTAATACCAATAATTATAACACCACTTACTCGAGACCATCGTCGGAGTTGAGCATGAGGCGTTATTTAACTTAACTTACCACTTCGGGTATAAAAATAATTTATTTCATTATTCATAGTAAATCTATCCATCTGTACAACAGTCATTAATTTAAGTATAAATCAAGTTAAGAAACTTGAAATTTAGATCTGTAATATATTCTCACCATAAAATTTTTAGAATTTTTGGTTTGGCCAATTAGTACAGTTTATTCATTAAAATCTCCCCTATTTCATTGTCCAATGGTTCTGACCACTCTTCACTAAAAATCAATTATCTCAATGTACAATTTTTATATGTTGTTCCCACTTATTTCTACTAAAATTAGACTCACTAAGGAATCTAGACATATAAATTATAACTAATAATTATTTTTTACAATTTTAAATGATTTTATAAAGTCTAAATAGGGACTTAAAATACCATTCTAATTCTGTCTCACTAAAATTCAAATATCACGAATATAAAATTCCTTTTCTTATAGTGTTTCTTTCATATGAAACTAGACACAATAATATTTAATTCTATATCTTAATAACCTTATAATTTCATTTCTCCTATTTTTGGTGATTTTTCAAAGTCATGTCACTGCTGTTATCAAAAAACTATTTCATGGCAAATTTTCACTTTTTCATACTTTCATTCTAGTAAACATCACAAAGGTATCCATACAAAATAATTTTATCCCTATACATGCCATAATTTAAAACATTTCAAAAGCATTTATATACCAAAATAAAGGCTTGATAGTGTGATACGAGGCTCCGACAATCTCCAATCCAAGTAAGTTCAACACACTATAAAACAAAGGAAAGGAAAAGAACGAGTAAGCTACTAATAGCTTAGTAAGTTACAAGTAAACAATAAGCATTCAATTAATAATTAACATTTTTACATATAACTAATCAATATTCTTCTTAGCAAATTTAATCACATACACATGTACAATCTTACCAATTCACTTAAAATACATTTATACACTTAACCTTTCTCACGTATGCTCATTCTTTCAATTATACCTGCATTTACACTTCATCTCATATTCACTTTAATTCATTATTAACCCCATTGAACATTTGGAATATACAGGGATACATAGAGAATTAGCACATAAGTGCCACACTGATATGTAGCCGAAGCTACCACTGATATGTAGCCGAAGCTACTACTGTAATGTAGCCGAAGCTACCACTGATCAATAACACTGGAAATGTCCACGGGCCTGCTCACACAAGCTGTCAAGTGTCTACAACACATGCTAGATTACCTAGCACCTGGAACTCACTATAACACTGTAACACTGGTCTCTAGTGATATATCACTTGTATCCACTTCTATTCCTAAGTTCAATCGAGAATTTACACTTAACACTTATTTTAAACACTTTATCACATGAATAATTTTTCTTCCACATTCAACATTAATTCACAAATCAAATACAATTCACAATTTATAAAAATATATTGCTATTATTTACACATAACTTACCTCGGTTGCAAAATGACTATTTTCGTAAATTAGTCGATAACCTTCTCTTTTCCCGATCACCTTCACTATTCCTTCTTTCTTGATCTATATTAGCACAATTTATTACATTTTATCAACATTTCATTCCAATACAAGTCATACACAATATTTTGGCAAAATTACATTTTTGCCCCTAAAGTTTCATATATTTACACTTTTTCCCCAAAGCTCAAAAATTAAACTTTGTCCCTTATTCTTATGTTTTATGACATGCTTATTAGTTTTCCCTTCTATGACAACATCAAATTCTTACTCTAACATATACTTATGAACATTAGGTATTTTTACCGATTAAGCCATCTAACTCGTTTTCACTTAAAATTGCTTAGAAAAAGTTTTTTAGCATAATTTAAAACCTCATATTCTATCACAAAACATCAAAATAAATGCATTTTACCTATGGGTATTTTTCCAAATATGAACCATAGGTTAAATTATTACTAGCATAAGCTAAATCAAGTTACCGAGACTCTAAAAACATAAAGAACATTAAAAACGGGGCTCAAAAATCACTTACTATAGAGCTTGGAAGCTTGAAACAAAGCCTAGCTATGGAGAACCCTTGAAATTTCATCCTAATGAAGAAGGTAGACATATTTTGCCATCTTTTTCCTTTATCATTTTTAATTACTAGATGACTAAAATACCCTTCATTAAAAACTTTGGTTATTTCTACCTATGTATGTCAATTTTTGTCCATGAAAGACTAATGGTATATGTAACAGCCTGGTTTAAACCCTATTCAGAACAGTAGTTTTGAGACCACAAATCTGAGTTTGAAATAATATTTTAATGTTATTTTGGTGTTGATTATAAGTGATATAGCCTCTATGAAAATTCTGTGTGATAATTTTATCGACTATGTGCCGAATTAGAGAAAAGACTTAATTGCGTAAAATGTAAAATGTTGTGTGTTGAGTGTTAAGTGCTTAATTGTTGTTGTCTTTATAATGAGAAGGACTTATAATGCAATTTGGCCATAATTGAGTATAATGGGCGGCATTAAATGGTAACATATATGTTTTTATATGTTAAAATTATATGTTAACAAAATGTATATTATTTTATATTATATAGTAAGGTTATAATAAAACAAATCAAGAGATAGTGGGGAGTGTTCATCTTCTTTCGTCGAATGTTGAAGACGAAATAAGGGTTCTTAAGCTTTCAAATATTCGGCACACATTTTAGCTCAATCAAGGTAAGTTTTGAGCTCGGTGTTTGATAATTTCTACGTTTTCATAATCGTTGCTTCGTGCTCTAGCTAACCCATGTTGTAATTTAGTGAATTGATGATGTTTTTGTGATGAGCCATTGATGAATACTTGAGCTATGTGTTAGTTGATAGTAAAATATTAAAACTTGGTGTTGGGCTAACATAGTTTGTATTGGGATTTTTAGTGAAATTGAGTATTTTGGGCTTAATTGAGAAAATGAGAAATTGAGGGACTAAAATGTGAAATAAATGAGATGTATGGATTTGTATGAGTATAGTAAGAATTTGGCTAAGCATGGGTGATATGAAATTATGTGTATTTGATGAATTTATGAAATAGGGACTAAAGTGTCGAAATGTGAAAATGTGAGGGCTATTTTGTAGAATGCCCTAAATATGTATGTGCGGATCAAATTGAATGAATAGGTAATTGAATGAGTGAATTTGAATATGTATAGACCAAGAAAGGAGACATTCGGGTCGAGATCAAGGTAAAGACAAAGTGCTCGATTAATCGACTGTTTCGGTATATCGATGTTCGAGGTAAGTTCGGATATAATATGTATATTTAGTTATGTTTAAATGTTGTGAAACGAATGGTTATGATATTATTGAATTATAAATGTTATGTGAGAAATGGATTTATGTGGCACTAAGTGTGCGTATTTGGAAATGTAATCGAGAATATTAGCACTATGTGTGCGAGTTAATAGAAGCTTCGGCTTTGTGATTGGCATTGTGTGTGCGATACCAAATTGAGTTTGGCTTTGTATTAATGCACTAAGTATGCGATGTCATTTAAGCTTCGGCTATGAATTGAGGCACTAAGTGTGCGATTATAATTAATGAATAGCACTGTGTGTGCGAAACAATAGAAGCTACGGCTTTAATGAATAGCACTGTGTGTGTGAAATGATAGAAGTTTTGGCTTATCGAATTAACACTATGTGTGCGTTACCGATATAAGTTTGGTTTAACATATTGGCACTAAGTGTGCGATGACAATTAGGCTTTGGTTGTGAAATTAGCACTAAGTGTGCAAATTTATTTGAGTAATAGCAAAGGTTGAACGAGAAGTAAAATCGAGAAATTGAGTTGTATGAATGGTGAGTAACTACATGTTGATCAAGGTATGTTTGAACCTATGTGATTGATTATAGATTTAAGAGTTGAATTGTAGATATTTGAGTATGTGGTCAAGATTGATAATGTGCTTAGTTGTGTCTTATCTATGTGATGGTTGGATAGTATAGTTAGTGAGTAATTAAGTTTGGTATGATACCTATGTGGTTGGTGAAATTGAAAAAAAATGAATGAAATGCTATGTGAGTATTGGATAAATTTGAACTTGTGTACCATTGGTAAATTATCCATGTGATGGTTAAATGTGTATATTGAATTGGTTCATTGAGTTAATTATTTTATAATTCGAACTTACTAAGCTTTGGAAAGCTTACTGTGTGAATTGTGTCTTTGCTTTGCAGTGTCAGCAAGGCTAGCTCGGATCTAGGGATCGTCAGCATCTCTATCACACTATCGGCAATCTATTTTGGTACTTTGGAAAGATTTACATGATTGAAATATGGCATGTATAGGCTAGATATGTAAATTATGTAGGAGATGTGTAAATAGCCATGTAAGGTAGCTAGATAAATGTTTGAAATATGCTTGTGTGGATTTGGTATGTGAAGTGAGTTTTGGTATGTTTTGATGGCAATGGATATGTCTTATAAATGGTAATCTTGGTGATAGATTAATGCTAGTATGATCTAGTGAATTTGAAGAGGAATCATGTTTGGTATTAAATGTGTTCAAGTGGTGAATTTTAGTTTATAAGTTGATTTGATTAGAAATGAGATAGTATGAGATGACATGTCGATCACTTGATATGAAATTGGTTGCCAAATTCTGTGTGGAATTATGCTTAAATGTGCCTGTAGGTTTGAACCTTGTGTGGGTGGAAAATTGGCCTTGCATATGGCCTATTTCGCCAACACAGCTATGGCACACGGGTGTGCCTAATGGCCGTGGAAGAATGACAGTATGTAGCCTAATAGCACAGGGCCTTGACACGGGTGTGTCAACTTGCCGTGGGCATAAGTCAGTAGCTAGCTAAAGGACACACGGCCATGGTACACAGGCGTGCCTAGTAGCCGTGTGAATAAGTCAGTATATGGCTTATGAGTACACGACCTTATTACATGGGGGTGTTTGGTAACCGTGGTGTTAGGTCAGATTAAGCCACGGGAGGAGGCACGGGTGTGTCTAGCAACTGTGGGAGGCACACGGCTTGCCCATACGGACGTGTAACCCCTGAAATTAGATGTAACAGCCCGATTTAGGGCCTAGTCGAACAGTGATCTTGAAATCACTAATTCAAGGTTAGAGAAAATTATTTTCATGTTATGTTATGTGCTATAACATGTTTATAATTATGCATGAAAATTTTGGTGCATTAATTTTAGCTATTTCTAGCTAAATGGTGAAAAAAGGACTAAATCGCATAAAGTACAAAAGTTCTATTTTATTTGCTAGAAGCACCAAATAGCTATAGGTTGTAGATTGGAGGTCCCAAATGTGAAATTTGGCCTTGTTAAATGTGTTGTCGGCCATAATATGCAAAGAGGGGACAAGAGCATTAATTATGATTGAAGTGGGTGATAGTAGTAAAAAAAAAAGAAATAAAATAAGATCAAATAACAAGGAGCTATCATCTTTTTATTTCTTCTCTCTTTCCACCGAAAATATCAACCATGGGAGGGGTTTGAAAGCTTCAAATTTTCAGCAAGCAATTTTCCTCTCTAGTAAGTGATTTTGATAATTTTTCTTGATAAAAATTGTACTTTTGGAGCCCGTAAAGCTTAAGCTTTCTAAAGAGGGGACTAGTGTGTAATATGGTTGAAAGTCTTGGGACTTGCCATGATAGATTTCATGTTGTTTGATGAGTTTTTTTGGAAGAAAATGAATGATAGGATGATGATGAACAACTTTTGTGAAAGGTGTTGTGATGAAAACACCTAATTAGGACTAAAATGCAAGAGTTGTAAATTGTTCATTAAGGCATGAAATAGTTGAAATTATGGATAGTTGTAAGAGGATTAAATGTTTAGCTAGGCTTGTTTAATAAGAAATTGAGATAAAAATTTATTTACGAGCCTAGGGGAAAAATTATAATTTTGCCAAAGTGTAGGGACGAAATAGTCATTTTGGCCTAAACTGTAGATTATGATATAGTATGAATTATAAGTAATTAAATCAGTAAATTTCATTGTTCTAGATCAAAGAAAATGAGTTTCGGACCTAGAATGGATGAAAAGAGAAATGTGGGCAAATAGTCCTTTTCGGCTATTTCCACAACGAGGTAAGTTCATGTGCAACTATTGAAATTATGTATGAGTTCATGTAAGTATTCCGATGTTGTATAGATGTATGAAATATCTTTTGATGGAATGCCATGAGAATTGAGTCCTAGGGTAATGAGAAATGTATGTAGAATGTTGAGATGATAGTTAAACCTTCGTATAAGACCATGTCAGGGACATGGCATCGATATGTTAATCCAAGTAAGACCCTGTTGGGGTATGATTTCTATGTGACTTCATGTGCATGAGACTTAAGAGAATTATTTTATAACTTGAGCATTTCAGCGGATATGTTGATTGTATGTGGTTGTATCGCGAGAAGCACAAGCATGTGTTAGAACTGAATTGTGATGAACTCAATATATGATGAACCCTTCGTAGGATATGTGTACTTAAGGCATCTTAGTTAAATGAGATAGATTTATTGACGCAGTGTGTGAATGCGAGTGAGTATTGTAAACGTTATGTAAGAATAGAAGTGTGTGAGGATGTTCTCGGATGAACAATTGAGATAGAGGTATACTTGTGGATTGATATCCACGAACGATTAATGATGGTGAGCTATATGCGATATCACCTCATTCTTGGTAATGACGGGATGTGTGCGATACCGTCAGTTATATTAATATCGGTGGGCTATGTGCGTTACCACCTGATCAATTAGCAATCGATGGGCTGTGTGCGATACCATCACTTATAAATGATTGGTGGGTTGTGTGCGAAACCACCGTGAATATAAATGATTGGTGGGCTATATGCGAAACCACCGAGAGATGAGTAGCTTATTAATAAAGCTTAATGTGTTGTCTTATGTGATTACATGACAATCAGTGCAGGAATGGATTCTAGTTAAACAAGTAATTGGCTCATGGTATGGTAAAAGATAGAATGAGTAAGCTTCAAGAGCGGTTGAGTAAGCAACTATGAGTTAATGGGAAAGACCCAGTATAATACTTTATGGTTATCTATATTAAATGAATATTAGTATTTGTTAGATTATGCAGATGAACTTACTACACATTAGTGCTTACTTCTCTTCTTTTCTCATCTCTTATAGGTTATTTTAGCTAGCTTGGGTTGGAGATCGCCGGAGATGTTTTCATACTATCGAGCAGACACTCGGTGTGAGGTAGCAAGTCCTTATGAGTCATGGCATGTATAGGGCTAGAACTTCAAGTTGATTAAGTTATTGTTAATGTGTCAAATTGTGTTGGCCTAAAAGGGTAGCCATTGATGACGGCTAAGTTGTTGTAAATGTATGGAAGTAACACTTTAGTTTCATGAATCAAATGTATAAATTCATGTGTTTTAGTCGATGATTTGAGACTTTATTGAATTAGTATATTAATGTATGAAATGTAGGGTGGAAAAAGGCTAGGTATATAGCCTCTAAGTGCCCACACGGATGGACACACGGGCGTGTGTCTAGGCCGTGTGCACCCTACACCTTTGCATATTAAGTCAGAATAGACCACGGGTGAATCCCATGGTCGTTCGTTTGGGCCATGTATAGTACACGGATGGATGACACAGGCGTGTCAAGGTCATGTGAGTATAGACAGTTACTCCACACGGATAGATGACACTGGCGTGTCAAGGTCATGTGAGTATAGATAGTAACTCCACACAGATAGAAGACACGGGTGTGTCAAGGCCGTGCGAGTATAGTCAGTAACTCCACACAGGTAGAAGACATGGGCGTGTCTAGGGGTACACAGGCGTGTGAGCCCTGCTTCCAAGTAAGGTTTTTCGATTAAGATTCGGAAGTTTTCGAACACGAGTTTAAGGCCTGGTAGGCCCATGAGATGTATGATTTGATTGAGAGAGAAAGGTTTTTAATCGGGAACAAAAATTTTATAGCCTGTAATTTCATGATTAAGAAAGTTCTAGTATAGTAATGTCTCGTATCCGGTCTAGGCCTCGGACTTGGGTATGGGGTGTTACATTAGAAAAGTTTTAAATTTTTTAGCATTTCTGTATGTGTTCCAGTTTAGTCTCGACCATCCTCTAGCATGTGTTTAAGGTCTTGAAGGCTCAATAAGGGACTATTTGATTATGTATTGATGTGCTATGATGATGATTGACTTTGTGTCGTAGATGGAATGTGAAATGATTTGATTGTTCGGTAATGCCTCTTAACTCTATTCCGGTGACGGTTTTGGGTTAGGTGTGATACATTTTATTGGTATCAGAGCTACGATTTAGTCGATTCTTGGACTAACGTAGTGCGTGTGAGTCTAGCTATACATGCCATATATGAAATTGCGATAGTGTAATGAATTTTGACAGTTAAAAATGTATTTTCATATAGTAATGGATCCCGATCGAGCAGTTGTTGACGACGTAGATTAATGCACCTGCTTCCGTTCAAGGGACAACCGGCCACATCTCGACCGAATGAAAGTAGTGAGGGAGAAGAGCCTAAGCAAGCCTTCTTCTGAATGATGAGCGAGTGGTTTATGGAGTTCGTTCAAACGAATCCGACTGCTCCACAACCTCCATCCCCACAAGTACCTATTTTGCCACAAGCTACAAATCCGATCAGATTGAATAAACCTCTTATGGACAAGATTTGAAAGTATGGGGCTGAAGAGTTTAGGGCCACATCCAATGATGATGCTAAGTGAGCCGAGTTTTGGCTCGAGAATACAATCCGAATATTTGATGAGATGTCATTGGCACCTGATGAATGTATAAAATGTGTTGTTCGATTGTTGAGGGATACTGCATATAATTGGTGGAAAACATTGATATCTGTGGTTTCGAGAGAGAGAATCACCTGGGACTTTTTTCAAGCTGAGTTCATAAAGAAGTATATCAATCAACGCTTTATTGATCAGAAACGTAAAGAGTTTTTAGAGCTGAAATAGGGTCGTTTGTCTATTACTGAGTACGAGTGAGAATTTGTAAGATTGAGTCAATACATGAGAGAATGTGTTTCGACTGAAGCTACTAAGTGTAAACGCTTCATAGAAGGTTTGAATGAAGACATCAAGTTGTTGGTTAGGATACTTGATATAAATGAATTTGTTGTGTTAGTCGGAAGAGCGTGCAAAGCTGAGAAGCTCGGTAAAGAAAAGAAGAAAGTCAACTCTAAAGCTTGTGATGAAAGAAAAAGATCTATGGGTAAGATTTTTCAACCTTTGACAAAGAGATTTAGAGATGCAAGTAACTGATCAAATACTTCATATGGACATCCGAATAAAGACAGCGCAAGACTAAGTGTTGAACCGAGAATTCAAGCCCCAATTGAATCAAATGTTGATAGTGCCAAAAGTGACAAACCTGAGTGTAGACAGTGTGGAAGGCGGCATGTGGGAGAATGCTGGGGCAAATACAACAATAGTGTTTGCTATAAATGTGGATCATGAAATCACTTTATTAGAGATTGCTCAAAAATGACTGAGGAAGAAAATTTTTAGAATGTGAGATCGAGTAATGTGACGGCTAGGGGTAGACCAACCAAAATTGTCGGGAATATTAGTGGAAGTCAGAGAGGGACCACTGATACAACTGTAAGATCAGAGGCGAGAGCACCTGCCCAAGCATAGCTATACGAGCAAGAGAGGAAGCGTCATCTCCAGACGTCATGTCTGGTATTTTAACTCTATTCGATACTGATTTGATTGCATTAATAAATCAAGGATCAACCCATTCCTATGTGTGTATGAATTTTGTATTAAATAATACTCTACCTGTTGAGTCTACTAAATTTGTAGTTAGAGTATCAAACACCTTAGGCAAGTGTGTCTTAGTGGATAAAGTGTACAAGAACTGTCCGTTGATTTTCGTGATATATGTTTTTCGGCTAATTTAATGTCACTGTCGTTTGATGAATTTGATATAATTCTGGGTATGGATTGGTTCACTCTACATAATGCCATTGTGAATTGTAAAAGGAAGAGTAATGAATTGAGAAGTCAGAATGATGAGTTAGTTCGAATGGAATCTAGTGATATGAAAGGATTACCAGCTGTTGTATTCACGATGAAAGCTATGAACTATGTGAAAAAGGGTTGCGAAGCCTATCTGGCTTATGTGATTGATACAAAGGTGTTAGAATAGAGAGTTAAAGAATTTGATATGCTAAAAACTACTTTCAGAATGAGGTATGGATACTATGAATTCTTAGTGATACCTTTCGAACTAAAGAATGCTCCTGCAGTGTTTATGGATTTGATGAATCGAATATTCAGACCGTATTTGGATCGCTTTGTTGCAGCATTTATTGATGATATATTGGTTTATTCTTGTGATATGACACAACATGTCGAGCATTTGAGTATTGTGTTACAGACTTGCGTGAGAAGCATCTGTATGCTAAGTGTAGTAAATGTGAGTTTTGATTGCATGAGGTTCATTTTTGAGGCATATTGTATCAGCTATGGGAATACGAGTTAATCTGAGTTACAATCTCTGCTATTTTAGAATAGGAGTCTTTGAGAAATGTGTTTGAAGTTTGTAGTTTTCTAGAACTAGAGAGATATTATAGATGGCTCGTGAAAGGCTTCTCGATGATCGCGACTCCATTAATGATGTTGCTACAGAAAGATGTTAAAGTTAAGTGGTCAGAAAAGTACCATCAGCGTTTTGAGCAGTTGAAAGAATTGTTGACAAAAGCGCCAATGTTAGTTTAGCCTAAATCGGGCAAGGAAAATTATAGTTTACAGTGATATGTCGTTAAATGGTTTAAGCTGTGTGCTGATGCAAGTAGGCAAAGTTATTATTTATACTTTGAGCCAGCTAAAGTCGCATGAAAGGAACTATCAGACGCACGGTCTTGAATTAGCCGCAATTGTATTTGCATTACAGATTTGGCATCACTACTTATTTGGTGAGAAATGTCGTGTTTATACCGATCATAAGAGTTTGAAGTACTTGATGACTCAGAAAGAATTGAATTTATGACAGATAAAAATGGTTAGAGTTGTTGAAAAACTATGAACTTGTAATTGATTATCATTCAGGTAAAACTAATGTAGTAGTTGATGCTTTGAGTCAAAAGTCTTTATGTGCATTACGAGCTATGAGTACTCAGATAGATCTATGTGATGATGATTTAGAAAAGTGATGATGAAATGATAGCCAAACGAGATCAATGGGATTAGAATTCGGATTCAGAGTTTCGAGTAGATAGTGATGATTGTTTGAGATTTAGAGACCGAATTTGTGTTCTGATGAATTCAAAGTTGATTCAGTTAATCTTGAATGAAACTTATAATAGTCATCTGACTGTACATCCGGGAAGTATGAAAATGTATAACGATCTACAACAGCTTTATTGGTGGAATGATATGAAAAGACACATCTCCGACTATGTGTCGAAATGATTAGTTAGTCAGAAGTTAAAGCTGAACATCAGGTCCGTCTGGTTTCTTATAGACTTTTTGCCGGGATTGCCTTTGTTTCTGGGAAAGAAAGATGCAATCTGGGTGACAGTTGATAGATTGACAAAGTCAGCTCATTTTATTTCGACAAGAACAAATTATTTACTTGATTGATTGACTGAATTATACATATTATTGAAATTGTGAGATTTACGGAATTGAAAAAGGGTATGTGGGAGCTTGAGAATGTTATGAGAGAGCAATATCTGTAACACCCCAAACCCAGTCTAGACGTTACGGCCAGATCTGGAATGTCACATGGAAAAGTTGTAAAAACGAATTTTAAAACCTTAAGAAAATACCGTAAGTTTGAAAACTTTTCATCTAGGGTGATGTTTTGAAAACAGTGGTTTGTAGTTTAAGAAAAATTCCCGAATTGAGTTAAAACGATCATTTGTTATCTTTGTTGGCACTTGAGAGAAAATAGTTATTTTATGTCGTTTATGTTTTTGAAAATCTCATCGTAACTTTCATGTTAAAACATAATAATGTCATATCTTAATTAAGTGATAATTAAATAAAAACTCAAATATTAACTTAAGAAGGCCTTATTACATAATAAAATCTCCAATTAAAAAAATAATTTAAAGAAAGATAATGAGTTTACGAAAAGAAACATGTTATGGCCTTCACGAGTCCGCCTCAGCTCCCAGAACCACGATCTACTGATTACCTGCAAAATAAATCAAAAGGGGTGAGTCACCACGACTCAGTGTGCAAATCCCCTTATGTCACATAAATGGTTTTAAGCCCACAATGGCATATTGAGCCTCAGCCCATTTAAAATAACATACACAAATATGAATGTAACATGTGTCCCAGCCCAACCTAATTTTCCATCCTCTGCACACCACCCATACTAGCCCATCACACCGTGGGGATTTCTACAATCAACCCTCTATCCGCTACACACACCTCATATGTGGCACCAAGCCACTTGTGATACTAGATCACCGTGACAGAGTCACTATTATCATCGTGACAGAGTCACTATTAACATATGTGGGGCCAACCCACCGTGGTACCCAACCACTGTGACAATCCCTGATGAACATATGTGGGGCCAACCCACTGTGGTACCAAACCACTAGGACGAGTCACTGAATCATAGATGTATATACGTGGTATTTAACCACTGTGGCACCAAGCCACCGACACATGGTCATTGAATCGGATATATGTGGGGCCAACCCACTTGTGGTACCAAACCACCGTGACAGTCTCTAATACTTCCCCTTTCGCATCATATCCCAACCCATGCAGAACATAGAATCATATGAATGCACATGCTCTCATCATAGTGATAGATTTCAACATTTATTTCATGTCCATTAATAGATCGTTATAGACACTTACCTGGTATCTCTAACTTTACCCACAAGGGTATCACGACTGTCTTTCAGTCACTTCGGCTTTTCAGCCCAAATAGTTAATAACACAAATTAATAACAGAGTGTGAAGTTTTACACACCTAATAACACGCAATACTATATTTTCTATGTCAGCACTCTCGCTAGCAAGGACGACGGCTATCTGTTTATCCTGTTCTGAAGCTGGTCCATAACCCGGTGGCCAGTCTCGTACTGCCGATATTGCTCACTTCTTAAACTTTGGAGTCGAAATCGAGGGTTTGCTCCCTTTCCCAACTTGAACGTTTCTTGCATCCATGAATAGTCTTGATCAGTAAATCGCTATACGAAAGCAATGATTGTTTAACCACTCAACTGGGTCAAGGCAACAAACGACAAACAGAAAGGCTAATAGAATAACTAGGAAGGGATCCCTTACCTTAAGATCCCGAATAGAATGATGGGATTCAGAGATTGATTGAGCCTCAGACTTGGAACTCAAATGGTTCAGCTAGCGATATTTCCCAGAATAAGTGCCCCCAATAAGAGAAAAAGATAAAGAGAGCGAAGTCAATAAAATTATAACACCATGCCAATTAGCCATTCGGCTAACACAAATGATAACTATACAAGAAGAAAGGGAAACAACCTTCAGAGATTCGGCACTTGAGAAGAGAGGAAATAGAGGAGAACGATAACTACTTACCAAAGAGTGGGATGAGGATTCGACTGGAACGATAGGTAAAAGAAATATCAAAGAGAAGAATTGAGAGATGGGTTTCGTTTTGGCAGAAGAAAAGATGATAGGAGAAAGGTGCGGTTATCGTGTTTAAGGAAAAAGCAATGAATGGAATGATTCGACAAGGCTTCAAGAGGTTCGGCAACATAAGAAAAAGAGAGGAAAATTATGGAGAAAAGAATGATGAGCGGAAAATGAGAAAAGAAAAACAGAGAAGGAGTGCAATAGGTTTTGATTTTTACCAATTGAAGATGAAGCAAAAAGCTATTGGGAGTTACGACAATCAAAGAAGAAAATGATGTGAAGAGGAGAGGCAATTGTGTTTTAGTTTTTGGCTATCAAAAAAATGAAGAAAAAGATGCAAAGCAAAGGAGAGAAGAGAGTGTTTTCCCTAATCGATTTCCAACCTTATGCACAATATGACTCCAAGGAAAAATCGGCACAACAAGGCACCTCAAAAACCCGATTGAACCACCACCAAGAGAGGGACCTAGAGCTACTAACTTTAAGATTCGGCTCACCACCCTCCTAGCTCACAACCGAACCTCTTCCCCCTTCCAACATTCAAGAAAATTCGGCCAACAACCCATTAGCTACGCACTCCATGTTCATTTCCTACATTCACTCCCAACTCTTTATTCAATTTAGTTTGAAAGCTTCAAATCCCCCTTTTCACTCTTGTCCATCTATTCAAAATGCTTGACCAATTCAACATCCACTCTTTAAGGTTCCTAGCCGAATCCATCACTTCCCTTCTGAACGCCAAAAAGAATTCCAAAAGTGTAATTAGTGCGACTCGAACCTACTCCCTCACTGCTCTCTGTGGCGTCACTCACCTACCTCTTAAGTGGCACCTCCTTGCCACTTTACTAAAGCACTTCTTGTGACAACAAACACAAGCAACAACCCTTAAGTCCTGCCCCAGTCATCTTCTCCCTAAAGTGTCCAAAATTAAAATTTTGGCCAAGGCTTCAGCTTAACCCCGAGCCTTCTCTGAACCCCCAAACACACTAAATTGACACACCGAGCATAGCATATGCACAGGAACATAATAAATGAAAAGTCCCTAATTTAGGATGTTACAATATCTACATTTATGCACTGGTAAGATTTTCGGGAACGAAAATCCCTAAGGGGGGAGAGTTGTAACAACCCAGTTTAAACCCTAGTTGGAACAGTGGTTTCGAGACCACAAATCTAAGTTTGAAATAATATTTTAATGTTATTTTGGTGTTGGTTATAAGTGATATAGCCTGTGTGAAAATTCTGTGTGATAATTTTATCAACTGTGTGTCGAATTAGAGAAAGGACTTAATTGCGTAAAATGTAAAATGTTGTATGCTTAGTGTTAAGTGCTTAATTGTTGTTATCTTTATAATGAGAAGGAATTATGATGCAATTTGGCCATAATTGAGTATAATGGGCGGCATTAAATAATAACATATATGTTTTTCTATGTTAAAATTATATGTTAAAAAATGTATATTATTTTATATTATATAGTAAGGTTATAATAAAACAAATCAAGAGATAGTGGGGGGTGTTCATCTTCTTTCACCGAATGTTGAAGAAGAAATAAGGGTTCTTAAGCTTTCAAATATTCGGCACACATTTTAGCTCAATCAAGGTAAGTTTTGAGCTTAATTTTTGATAATTTCTACGTTTTCGTAATCGTTACTTCGTGCTCTAGCTAACCCATTTTGTAATTTCGTGAATTGATGATGTTTTTGTGATGAGTCATTAATGAATACTTGAACTATGTGTTAGTTGATAGTAAAGTATTAAAACTTGGTGTTGGGCTAACATAGTTTGTATTGGGATTTTTAGTGAAATTGAGTATTTTGGGCTTAATTGAGAAAATGAGAAATTAAGGGACTAAAATGTGAAATAAATGAGATTTATGGATTTGTATGAGTATAGTAAGAATTCGGCTAACCATGAAATTATGTGTATTTGATGAATTTATGAAATAGGGACTAAAGTGTCGAAATGTGAAAATGTGAGGGCTATTTTGTAAAGTGCCCTAAATATGTATGTGTGGATCAAATTGAATGAATAGGTAATTGAATGAGTGAATTTGAATGTGTATAGACCAAGAAAGGAGAGGTTCAGGTCGAGATCGAGACAAAGACAAAGTGCTCGATTAATCGACCGTTTCGGTATATCGACGTCCGAGGTAAGTTCGGATATAATATGTATATTTGGCAATGTTTAAATGTTGTGAAATGAATGGTTATGATATTATTGAATTATAAATATTATGTGAGAAATGGATTTATGTGGCACTAAGTCTGTGTATTTGGAAATGTAATCGAGAATATTTGCACTATGTGTGCGAGTTAATAGAAGCTTCGGCTTTGTGATTTGCATTGTGTGTGTGACACCAAATTGAGTTTGGTTTTGTATTAATGCACTAAGTATGCGATGTCATTTAAGATTCGGCTATGAATTGAGGCACTAAGTGTGCGATTATAATTAATGAATAGCACTGTCTGTGCGAAACAATAGAAGCTACGGCTTTAATGAATAGCACTGTGTGTGTGAAACGATAGAAGTTTTGGCTTATCGAATTGACACTATGTGTGCATTACCGATATAAGTTTGGTTTAACATATTGGCACTAAGTGTGCGATGACAATTAGGCTTTGGTTGTGAAATTGGCACTAAGTGTGCAAATTTATTTAAGTAATAGCAAAGCTTGAACGAGAGGTAAAATCGAGAAATTGAGTTGTATGAATGGTGAGTAACTACGTGTTGATCAAGTTATGTTTGAACCTATGTGGTTGATGATAGATTTAAGAGTTAAATGAATAGATATTTGAGTATGTGGTTGAGATTGATAATGTGCGTAGTTGTGTCATTATCTATGTGATGGTTCGATAGTATAGTTAGTGAGTAACTAAGTGTTGGCAAAGGTAGGTATGATACCTATGTGGTTGGTGAAATTGAAAGGAAATGAATGAAATGCTATGTGAGTATTGGATAAAGTTGAACTTGTATACCATTGGTAAATTATCCATGTGATGGTTAAATGTGTATATTGAATTGGTTCATTGAGTTAATTGTTTTATAATTTGAACTTACTAAGCTTTGGAAAGCTTACTGTGTGATTTATTTCTCTACTTTGCAGTGTCAGCAAGGCTAGCTCAGATCCGAGATCGTCGGCATCTCTATCACACTATCGGCAATCTATTTTGGTACTTTGGAAAGATGTACATAGTTGAAATATGGCATGTATAGGCTAGATATGTAAATTATGTAGGAGATGTGTAAATAGCCATGTGAGGTGGCTAGATAAATGTTTGAAATATGCTTGTGTGGATTTGGTATGTGAAGTGAGTTTTGGTATGTTTTGATGGCAATGGATATGTCTTATAAATGGTAATCTTAGTGATAGATTGATGCTAGTATGATCTAGTGAATTTGAAGAGGAATCATGTTTGGTATTGAATGTGTTCAAGTGGTGAATTTTAGTTTATAAGTTGATTTGATTAGAAATGAGATAGTATGAGATGACATGTCGATCACTTGATATGAAATTGGTTTCCAATTTGTGTGTGGAATTATGGTTAAATGTGCTTGTAGGTTTGAACCTTATGTGGGTGGCAAATTGGCCTTGCATATGGCCTGTTTTGCCAACACGGTTATAGCACATGGGCGTGCCTAATGGCCGTGGAAGAATGACAATATATAGCCTAATAGCACACGGCCTTGACACGGGCGTGTCAACTAGCCGTGGGCATAAGTCAGTAGCTAGCTTAAGGACACACGGCCATGGTACACAAGCGTGCCTAGTAGCCGTGTGTATAAGTCAGTATAATGCCTATGAGTACACGGCCTTAGTACATAAGTCAATATATGGCTTTAGTACACGGGGGTGTTTGGTAACCGTGGTGTTAAGTCAGATTTGGCCATGGGGAGGAGGCACGGGTGTGTCTAGCAGCCGTGGGAGGCGTACGGTTTGCCCACACGGGCGTGTAACCCTTGAAACTTAGAAAAGTTTTAAATTTATGAGAATTTTTGTATGTGTTCTGGTTTAGTCCCGACCCTCCTCTAACATGTGTTTAAGGTCTTGAAGGCCTCAATAAGGAACTATTTGATTATGTTTTGATGTGTTATGATGATGATTGACTTTGTGTCGTAGATGGAATGTGAAATGATTTGATTATTCGGTAATTCCTCTTATCCTTATTTCGACGACGATTTCGGGTTAGGGATGTTACAGTATAATTACCATTTAAGGACCTCTACTTCAATTATGCTCTTCAATTAAATCCTTTAACATCTAGAACTCATATTTATCAACTTTTGCAATTAAGTCCTAATAGGCAAATTAGACATACAATTCATGAAATTTTCTATCGATATTCTAACACATGCATCTAATCACTTGATAAATTATAAAAATTAATCAGAATAAATTTTTCTACTTCAAAATTGTGGTTTTGAAACCACTATTCCGTTTAGGCCCTATTTCAGGCTATCACAATCGGCATTGTACTCTCTTGTGTGAGGCTTGTTGAGTATCCTTTGGTATTCCAACTGGTTCAACAGGTAATTTAAAGCTTGTGTCAGAAGTAAGAAAAGTATGACTAAGTTGTAAGTGATACATGTACCTACACGAAATTCATGAGAAATGAGCTCGATTTATGTTGTATGTTTAGTAAGGAGGAAAATGAGTAAGTTATGCCTTAAATCATTTGATAATTATGTGCAAGTTTTGACTATGTTACGAGTATAATAATGTATGGTAATTGTTGTTAATTATTTACATGCAACTTACTAAGCTTTATGCTTACTCCCTTTCCTTTCCATTTTCTTATAGTACCACCAAGCTAGCTTGGGGATCAAAGGACGTCGGAGGCTTGATCACACTATCAATCTGAACATTTGGTATAGTTAGATTTATCATTTTGAGTATGGCATGTATAGGGACTTGAACTTTGTCAAGTGTCATATTGTTTTGGCCAAATGTGTTCGCTTGTCTTGAAGATTGATTCATTTTGTATAAGGCCATGGATGATGGCTATTACTCATTATTGATATATGAAAATGATGATGTTTTTCATGAATGTGCAAAATGCATGGTTGAGTATTTGGTAGGTTAATGCATGAATGAATAGGTTATTTGATGTGACTTATGTTGGTGCAAGTAAGGATGGTAGAAATGGCTTGGTAAATAGCCTTGTTTTTGTCCACACGGTCTGCCCCATGGACGTGTAGTACGGTCGTGTGTTCCCCTACACCTTAATTTGGTAAAATAGAATGCCCAATAGTAACCATACGGGCTGAGGCACGGCCCTGTGTCTCAACCGTGTAAAAGACACGGCCATAGGACATGGGCATGTGCCCAGGCCATGTAAATTCTACACCTTGAACATGAAATTTAGAATTTCTACATGGCCTAGCACACGGGCGTGTGCCTTAGCCATGTGACCCTAATCGCTACTGACGTCAAAAATAGAATGTCAAGGTTTTTGCACATGGGCCGAGACACGGGGGTGTCATGGCCGTGTGAGGGACACGGGCCATAGACATGGGCATGTGCCAGGCCTTGTGAAAACCCCTGAAGGTTCAAATTGAGAAATAAATCCATACAGAAACAAGACACGGGTGTGTCTCTATATGCTGAGGCCGTGTGAGTTACACGGTCCTTCAACATGGCCATGTTATTAAGTCACACGGGCGTGCCACCCATCCACATGGGCATGTGCCACTGTTATTAGTGACATTTTCCAAAGTGTTTTTTTAAGAACTCGGTTTAGTCCCTAACCGTTTCTAAAGTGTGTTTTGGGCCTCGTAGGCTCATATTGGAGATTTTAAGATGAAGATTGAAAAGTTTTAAAATTTGAATGAACTTTTATGACCGAAAATGTATGTTAGTATGTGTTTGAGTTAGGTAATGCCTCGTACCCTATTCCGGCGTCGAACACGGGTAAGGGGTGTTACAGTAAGTACATAAAGTGGACTCTATTATTATTGGAATACATCATAAGTACCCCTATAAGCTATAATATATAGGCTCGAGCAGCTTGTATCTCTTCCATCTCAGTCGCATAATCCGATAATGTTTCAAAATTTGCCTTTAGCCACGAAAATTTAAACCTGTAAATTTATCGATACCATCACCGGGAGAACATCCAAGCAAAGAATAGCAAAGAACCGCAGGATCTGCTATGCCACTTAAACCGATTACCGCATCACCATCCACGGGGAGCTCTAATTGCATTATGACATCCTCTAGCGTGAAGGTGCATTCCTCACATGGTAAATAAAAGGTGTGCGTCTCTAGGCACCGCCGCTGAACTAGTGTCGATATTAAGTTGCTCCTCAGCTCAAACACACAGATTAATGCAGCTAATCCAAATCTTGCGGCATCTAAGTAGGGCATAATTTGTGTGTCCAGCTGGTAGCTTAGACCATGGCCACGCGATTTCAACATGCAGTACATCGTAGTCATATTACAAAATTGGTTAAGATCTAACAATTAAATAAAAAAAAATAAGTGCAACTATGCTAAAAAATATGTACAGCATTAGAACATTCTCTTACTGGTAAATGGATTGTCCTAACTATGTGGTTTTCTACAATAATTAAAGAACTCATATCGATATCTGCAAAAACAATTAAAATTTTTATTTAATTTTCGACTTAACACAACATATAGTACTATTACAAATTCTAAACAAACACAAATACTTTTACCTTAAAAATAATATCAACCAATAAAATGTGAAATATAATACACTTTTACAAATATCTAAACCAACACAATTTTAAGAGTACTACCAAGTAAACAATATATAGTACACTTTTATAGCCAATAAAATGTGAAATATAGTACACTTTTACAACCAATACAAAACTAATCGTAGTAACAAATAAAAATATATAATAATTTTATAAATATCTAAACTAACACAATTTTTTTTCAAAGTTAACATATTATTATAGAAAAATTAAACTTTTAACACAATAAACTATTAATAATAATTATACTATTAGAAAAAATACATACCTATTTTTTTGGACACCTTAATGTGTGGGAGGGAGGAGGAACCACCCAAATGTTTGTAATATAAAAAAAAAAATCAAAGATACTAAATAATCAGTACTAACTTTTAACACAAACATCATACTTTAATACTAAATATCTACTAATAAAACTAATTATACTAAAAAAATTTATAACATACTTTTGTTTTGATTCTCGGAGGATAATAAGTAAGTGTTAACTTTTTAACAAAATCACATACTTTAATAGTACTAAACTATTATTAAAAGAACTAATTATACTAAAAAAAAAAAAAAACAAACCTTACCTTCGGTGGAAAGAAGGGGACCTTAGCAGTAGCTTCAAACTTTTTTTAAACTTAAATGTGTGGGGGTTGGGGACTAAACCAACCCCTTTTATAATAATAACAAATATTATATTTATATTATATATTTTTTAAACTTAAAGCTGAAGAAAAAATGATGAAATTAATTTATTGAGTATTGGAACCCTAGATGGTCTACTGCAGATGTGAACAGTTGGTTATGGGCTCGCATTCTAATATCCGGTAAATTTTATTATATTAAAGTTTTTTCTGCTTAAAAATATTTTATTAAAAATAATATGGTGTCACTTGACATATCAGCAATACTAATAAATTTTTTTTTTTGTTTTATGTATTCTCTTAAAATAAATTTATATTTTGAGTTTTAAATATGAGCACTATCAATTGATTAGGCGACACTAATTATTTATTATTATCTTTATTTAGTTTCATGAATATTAATCCCTTCATCTTATCATAAAAGTTATTTATTATTAAAAAAATTATCCGTTACCAATTTCACAAGCTGCCCTCAAAACTCTAACAATAAATTGGTGTGAGAATTTTTTTAATTGTTGCTTGATGCTAGAAAGAGTTGTGGGAGGAGGAGACAGGACTAATATTTAAATATTGGTTTGTGAGAAATTAAAAAATAATAATAAAATATATTAAATTGTCGTCATAAATTAATCATATTAATAATAGTAATGTTATGCATGGTGTTGTCATTTTGACAAGTGACATTATGCCTGACATTTTATTGTTAATGTGACGATCACGATAATCTCAATATATTTTATTATTATTATTTTAATTTTAAATTAATATAGTCTTTTATCAAGCCACACTAATAAATTGTATAAAACCATTTATTTATACACATTTTTTTATAAATTTTGATATCTCCATATAAAATGCCGACACTAGTTTAAAAATGTTTTTTATTTCACTATCCTTATTTAATCATAATGACTGTAGTTTTAAAGTGGTTAATGATATCGTGTATTACTGTACGTAATCTACGCAAAAATAAATAAATAAAGTGAAATATTGCTGCTAGATAGAGGGTTTAAGACAGTTTTATTTTCCTTATTTTTTTATTAAAACGAGACTCTTTGGATATTAAAAAACATTAACCTGTTTGAGTATAACCATTTATTTTCTGTCTACTTTATAAGTCAGCTCTGCTTACTTGATTGACGCCACACTTCCGACTGCCACAATCATTAATATTTTTGCCTTTTCAGTGGGTTATTTTATTCTAAACAATACTAGAAGGTTAATAATTTTACTACAGAGAAACTTACCAATTATTATTTTTCTTGAATTTAGTAAAAATAATGTGCCCAATTTAAATATATTTTTAAGTTATTATTTTTAAGGCAGTCATTAAAATAATATGTAATAAAAATAAAAGGTGGTGCGCGCTTGAGATAAAATTTTACCTTAAATATATTATTTTTATTGATTGATGTATTAATTATACTTTTCTTTTACAGATCATCTTAATTAATGTACCTTCCAAAATAGCATCTAATTAAAGTATATTTTATTTAAAATAAATGTAATATATTAATCATAAAATATTTTTGGTATTTTGTTATTCAATTCATATAATTGTAATTATTCCTCCAGCAATTTTATTTTTATCATCATTACAATATATCTAATTTTATGTATTTATAGAACATTTATAAAATAAAAATAATGATTAAAAATATAAAAAATATATCTTTGGCATAATTACCTAATATTTAATCAATCCTGGCACAGTTCAACTAAGCAAACGCTTTCTTATATAGTTTCTGTCCTTTTACTTTCTCCAGATCCATGCAGTCAATAAAGAGAGAGAAAGATAGAAGGAACT
Organism: Gossypium rotundifolium; assembly: GCA_025506655.1. Taxonomy (NCBI): domain Eukaryota; kingdom Viridiplantae; phylum Streptophyta; class Magnoliopsida; order Malvales; family Malvaceae; genus Gossypium; species Gossypium rotundifolium. The sequence goes on along the minus strand of CP106730.1, from coordinate 48,268,915 downwards.
AATAAGCTGTATCTGTTCCCCTCTGTTCAAAGAAAAAAAAATACTGACTTTACCTCCTTGATTACTGTAAAAAATTTTCAAGGTATTAGCTTTCTTTTCTTTTATATTCGTATCGGGTTTTGGTTTTTCTTATTGTGCATTTATATCTTACAGCCTGTTTTCTTAATTGCACTGGAAGATAGAGAGAAAGACATGTCAACTGGGTTTTCTTTTTAATGCTTTGATACTGAGAATGTGAAATAGAAGAAGCGTTTTCCTTGGGTTTTGTGTTATGGTTTTGGTTTTTCCATGACATTTTTTGACTTCTCTTTTAGTTTTTTTATAATAAAATATATCGTTGTTGTCCTTTTCAAGCAATTGGTCAAACATGCAGTTACAAAGATTAGGGTTTTTCATATTTATCAGTCTTTCCATGGCGTTTTCAGGGATATTTCCAGTCTGGGTTTAGGCAAAAGGATTTGGTTTTTCTTTTTTCTTTTATCCCCTAAAAGGTGTGACCTTTTTTTCCCTTTAATAAACCCTGGCTGAGAGTAGTGTGTTGAGTGAGTCTTGCATGGGCGTTGACAATAGAACAGCTTTTCTTCATTCTGTAATGCCTCGTCTCCCCTTAATTAATTTTGTTTTGATGTGTGGGCTGTCTGTCTGTTTGTTATTGTTTTATAGATGGGTCATTTAATGGGGGTACTTACTTATTGTTGGTGCAGAAAAGAATGGCTAGTCATGGTGAGCTGAGGCTGATTGGAGAAAACTATGATCCTGGTTTTATTGGGATGATGAAGGAAGATGATGGTTATGGGAGTAGTGATGATTTTGAAGGTGCGTTAGGTAATGATCAAGATACTGCTGATAATGGAAGACCACCTAAGAAGAAGAAGAAATTCCATAGGCACAATCCACATCAAATACATGAGCTTGAATCGTATGCTTGCTTATCTTTTCCTTCTTTCAAGGATTATTTATTTATATTTTTGTAATTTGTTCATCAAATTTTGATGGGTTTATTGCATTTAATCTTTAGTTTCTTCAAAGAGTGTCCTCACCCTGATGAAAAACAAAGAAGGGAACTTAGCAGGAGGCTAGGCCTAGAGAGCAAGCAAATAAAATTTTGGTTTCAAAACAGGAGGACCCAAATGAAGGTATATTGATCATCTGTTTTGCTGTGTTTAAAACTCGTGCTGGTATTGTTAATGATGACATTTTTTATGGTTTAAATCAGACTCAATTGGAGCGCCATGAAAATGTAATTCTTAAACAAGAAAACGACAAGCTTCGAGCCGAGAATGATTTGTTGAGGCAGGCCATAGCTAGTGCCATATGCAACAATTGTGGGGTTCCCGCAGTGCCTGATGAAATCTCTTATGAACCTAGCCAGCTTATGGTCGAAAATTCTCGATTAAAAGACGAACTGAACCGGGCACGTGCTTTAACAAACAAGTTCTTGGGCAGGCATTTGTCCTATTCCTCCGCCAACCCTAGTCCTTCTCCTTCTCAGGGCTTAAATTCCAATGTGGAGGTTGTAGTAAGAAGAACTGGTTTTTGTGGATTGAACAATGGAAGCACTTCTTTGCCTATGGGATTTGAGTTTGGTCATGGGGCTACGATGCCATTAATGGACCCTTCTTTTGCGTATGAAATGCCATATGACAAGTCAGCCTTGGTGGATGTTGCATTAGCAGCTATGGATGAATTAATTAAGATGGCACAGATGGGTAATCCCCTTTGGTTCAAAGGCTTTGGTGATGGGATGGAAACCTTAAATCTAGAGGAGTATAAGAGGACTTTTTCCTCTTTCATTGGCATGAAACCAAGTGGATTCACAACTGAGGCTACTAGGGAAACTGCCATGGTTCCCCTTCGCGGCTTGGCCCTGGTTGATACACTAATGGATGCGGTACGCCACCCATTTATTTCTAATCCCACACTTTTACATTATTTGATTATATTAATCTCACTTAGTGATAGAGATGGTGCTTTTGGTTGCTGCAAATGGTGGATTACTGTTTTTTTTTCATTTAATCTTAATGAAAATGTTTATTATGACAACTTTGTCTGCTACGTTATGAATAGAATCGTTGGGCAGAAATGTTTCCCTGCATGATTTCAAGAGCAGTAACCATTGATGTGCTATCAAGTGGTAAAGGTGTAACCAGAGACAATGCATTGCAATTGGTATTTTTTTCTCCTTCTATGCCTTCATCTTTTTTACACTTTTCAGCTTAGCTTTGGTCTTATGAAATATTGTACTTGCAGATGGAAGCTGAATTTCAGGTTCTTTCACCTTTGGTTCCCATTCGTCAAGTTCAATTCATCCGGTTCTGCAAGCAGCATTCCGACAGTGTGTGGGCCATCGTTGATGTTTCTATTAATCTGAGCAATGCTGCAAATGCACTGATGTTTGCAAATTGCAGGAGGCTTCCTTCTGGATGTGTTATCCAAGATATGGACAAGAAGTACTCCAAGGTAATTGCTAGTATACATGAAGGTGAAAAAAACAGCAAATTCGATTGCCATCACTCTACACTTGTGCTTTGCTAATAAGATATGGTAGAAACTTCACCTATGATTATGAAATTTTAATCAAGAAGTTGCTTGATTGTTTATTTCACTTCATCAGGGTACCCTCTTTCTAAGCTTCATCTAGTCATATCATGACAGATATCAGCTCATCATTAAACAATTTTACAATTTGAGATGAAGGGAAGAGATTCATAAGCCTCTAGATGAGATGAACTAATGAAGTTTGGTTTGGTTTGGTATTTTTTGTGGAGAAGAATGCTTACAACTTGTTAAATGCAGGTTACATGGGTTGAACACTCGGAATATGATGAGAGCACAGTCCACCATCTCTTGCGCCCCTTACTCAGTTCTGGTTTTGGCTTTGGTGCTCAAAGGTGGATTGCCACTCTCCGAAGACAGTACAGCAGCTTGGCACAACTAATGTCCCCTGACATCCATGTTGAAGACATTAATACAGGTTTTCCCTTGTTCATATGACATATATATCATTCTTTTAACTCTTACAGATATAAAAGAATCCTCTTCTGATGCATGCTGCAGTGGGGAAGAAAAGCATGTTAAAGCTTGCACAGCGCATGGCATACAACTTCAGTGCTGGAATTGGTTCTTCAAGTGTGAATAAATGGGACAAACTTAATGTTGGTAATGTAGGTGAAGATGTAAGGGTGATGACTCGGAAGAATGTAAATGATCCTGGTGAGCCTCTAGGGATTGTTTTGAGTGCTGCTACTTCTGTTTGGATGCCGATAACACAGCAAACGCTGTTCGATTTCTTGAGGAACGAACGGATGCGTAATCAATGGGACATTTTGTCTAGTGGTAGACCAATGCAGGCGATGTTCAGTGTCACCAAGGGTCCAGGACAAGGCAACTGTGTCTCTATCCTTAGTGGTGCTGCAGTTAACGGCAGTGACACCAACATGCTAATTTTACAAGAAACATGGAGCGATGCTTGCGGTGCATTGATAGTGTATGCACCCGTCGACGCCTCATCGATCAGAGTGGTGATGAATGGTGGTGATTCATCGCATGTGGCACTGTTACCATCAGGATTTGCAATTCTTCCTGGCGTCCAAACTGATGTACCTTCAATGCAACCTGACATCGATGAGAATACGAGTGATGGATGCATACTTACAGTGGGGTTTCAGATTTTGGTGAACAGCGTTCCGACTGCCAAGCTAACAGTGGAATCAGTTGAGACTGTTAACCATCTCCTAACCTGCACAGTTGAGAAAATCAAAGCTGCCCTTTCGGTAACACAGCTGGGATCTGTTGAGTAAAAGTCACAGCTAAAAGTTTATTAAATGAGTACAGAATGGAAAGAAAATGGAGGGGTTTCAAGTCAAGAACGAACCGCTTGTGGAGAAGCAATGCTTCATATTCATGCTTGGTTTTGGGCGTTTGGGGATTATTATTCTGGTTCGGGCATTGACTTGGTGGACCTGTGAGATTCTCAGCTCTTAATTTCTCGGTTGGCAAACTTTTTATTTTTTTGTTTAATTTAGTCGATCATGTTTAAAAAACAAAATATAGATACAGCAAGACTTGTCTTTTTACTTGTTCTTAAACATAAAGTTACCATTAAAGTTTGTATTATTTACATGCTTATACAAAGTGAATTAGTTAACAGTAATCAATTTCTAAAACAAGTTCATTTATTATCTCATGGGATGTCAATTAAAATAGGCATAAACCATTATAGTTGGTAGTAAATTTTTATTTATTTTATTATAAGTGATATTTAAATTATGAGAAAATATTTTGTACAACTTAAGTTAGAGATTGACAAGTGTTTTATAAAAAATATATTTGTCAAATTTTTAAGAAAAATGAAATTCATTGTACTAAATACTTTGTTAAATTGTCTAAATATGTCATATTTTTTTTGTTAATTGGACAAATAGGAAGTTTTGCTGAGAGCGTGAAAGCGTGTTCAATTGAGCGTGTTTTTTTCACTGGTTGCAAGAAAATGTGATTAGCTGGACATGTTTTTTCATTAAGTCGTATTTTTTTATTTTTTTAATATATTTAGTTTCTTTGGTCAAATGGGCAAATGTTAGTGGTTTTGTCTTTAAGTCTCAAGTCTAGAACAACCCGTTTTTAGTGAAATCAAAATAGTAGTTTCGGGACCATAGATTAGAATTAAAAAGAAAATTTATTTTAATGTCATTACATGGTTTGTATTATAATAGGAATGTTATATGAAATTTCTTATAAGAAAATTTTATCGATTATGTGTTTAATTAGGGAAAGGATCAAATTGCATAAAATGTAAAAGTTGAGTTGTAGTAGCTAAAAGAATCAAATAGCTATGGAATTCAAAATGAGAGGTCCTTATATGGTAATTAGACCATTAAATAAAAGTTAGTAGATATTTTGGTGATTCATCTATAAAAATTAGAAAAGAAAATGATGAAATTGAAAAGTTGAAAAATTAAAAGATGATAAATAAATAAATATCAAATAACATCATTTTATATCATCTTCTTCCCAAAAATTTACATGGAAACCCTATGAGAGAAAGGAAACTAATCAAGATTAATTAGGTATGTTTTCTTTTCCTGCTTTTAGTAATTTTATATTTTTGAGATCGAATAGTTTAATCTATTTATTTTGGGGATTAATTTGAAAAGATATCAAAGTATAGAAGTTTTTCCATGGATGAATATGCTGAAATTTTGAAATTTACGGTAGAAAATGAAAGGTTGTTGATAGATAAACAACTTTTACAAAGAAAATTTTGATGAAATTATATTTTAGGGACTAAATTGTTAAAAGTTATGAAGTTTTTTTTGAATTTTTTGAAATATATGTGCCGTAAATGTTATATGAAAATTTCGGTTAGGCTTGGAATAAGAATTAAATTGCATGAATTTCATTTTCCGAGCTTAGGTACAAAATTGTCATTTATGAAAAGTATAGGAATAAAATAGAAATTTTGCCTAAAAAGTGAATTGAGTTTGATTGAGTATGAAATGGATTAAATTGATGTTAAACTCATATATATAGATCCGGAAAACTGAAATACGAAGTTAGATCGAGAAAAAGAAAAAGTGCCGGATTAGTAGATTTCTGTATACGAACAATTAACGAGATAAGTTCGTGTAACTTAATTATGTATATTTATATGTTTGAATTGAATGTTTTACTTATGAGAATTGTATAAATGATTAATGTATGAAAATAATCATATGCCCGAAATTTCTCGATCAATAATAAATTCCGTTTGAATAATAAAATGCGATGAATACAATATTTTTCCATACCGGTTATAGTCTTGCATATGTTGCGGACATTATAGCTCAGATGAGCAATCCGGTTATAACCCTTCTCGAACACCCTATTATATAGTTCCTGCAAGCATCATGATCGTTAGTAATTCTTCATGTGTTGCAAATTACCTCAGCTCTTTGTTAGCGTCCTGTTACATGATTCGATCGGTTGTGATCCAGTATATAATGTAACACCTCTTACCAGTATCCTACGTCGAACCGGATACGAGACGTTACCGAACTTAATTTACATGGTCATACAACTTTGGGCTATCAAATTCTATTCTAAACTAAAACTTTTCCATACACACCTCTAATATCTTTATAATGGGCCTGTGAGTCCCTAAACAGGCTTCCAGAAGGTTTCAGGAATTAATTAGAAACTTTTACGCACTTAAGAAAATTCTACTTGAACAGGGGCCACACGCCCGTGTGGAGGGAATGACACGCCCGTGTGATATCTCACACGCCCGTGTTCAACACCCGTGGTCGACACTGACTTGTATCACACGGCTTAGCACACACCGATAAGGCTAGCCCGCGGTCGCCTCTGACTTAATCCACACGGCCTGTCGCACGCCCGTGTGATTCAACCGTGTGGCGATTTAAATTCCAAATTTAAGGTGCAGACTTCACACGGCCTGGACACATGCTCATGTCTGTGGTCATGCCTTCCACACGGCTGAGACACACGACCGTGTCTCTGCCCGTGTGCTTACTACAAAGCTTACTAACTTGGAAAAACTAACATGCAGGGGACACACGGCCTGATTACACACCCATGGGACTGACCGTGTGTCACACATGGCCTAGACACACGCCCGTGTACCTACTCGTGTGGACAAGAATAAGGCTATTTGCCAAGCTCTTTTCGCCACCCTAACTCATATAACATAAATTTATCCATCCAAATCGCTAAATAACTAAATTTTTGCGATACACCTCCATAAATAACTTCATCTTTTCATATATAACAATGAGCCTTCAACTATGGCAATATACAAAAAGGTTCATCCGTAAGGGAGCCAATACACACTTGGCCAAAATAACAAAAAAATTCACCTAGTCTAGCCCCTATACATGCCATACTCAAAAACACTAAGTCTAGATATACCGATGAGTTGATAGTGTGGGTGATCTTCCAATTATCTTCGTATCCCGACTAGGCTCTTTGACTCTATAAAATAAGGGAAAGGAAAAAGGGGAGTAAGCTTTAAGCTTAGTAAGTTTACATGTAAACAAATAACATCATAATATGTGCTAAACAATAAATAGCATTACATACTAAATAAGAACAATCCACATTCATAATCATGCTTACTCATTTTCTCCCTTACCATATTCTAACCATATCACAAGCTTAATGCTCACATACATTAACATACATCCTTGCACTTAACACCACAAAGTCACAATACAACACATCATAATTTCTCAATAAACCATTCTTAATATCGACTACTCAGTGGTTTCGCACTTAGCCCACCATCAAACTTTAATAGGGTGGTATCGCACATAGCCCACCAAAAGGGATGGTTACGGTGGTATCGCACATAGCCCACCAAATGATAACATAAACGATGGTAATGCACACGGCCCATCGTAGTTAAGTAATAAGGTGGTATCGCACTTAGCCTACCGTCAAGAATTGTTATTTCACATTTACATCTCTATTTCGTTGTTCATACGAAAATTATTCAATAACTACCAAATTCAATCCACTTGAATTTACATGTTCCCAATCATACCATGCACTAATTAGTAACATCAATGTGTATATAAAATGCATCGTTTACACATAAACTTACCTCGGTGCAAAAACACGTTAATCGAAGGTCTATTCTGTAACCTTGCCTTTTCCTTGGTCAAGGTTGATTCCACGCTCTTCTTGGTCTATAATAACAAAATTCACTCATTTAAAACATCTTATGATCATAATGCATCAAAATCTATACTTAGGCAAAAATGACCATTTTGCCCTTACACTTTGGCAAATTTATGATTTTGCCCCTAGGCTCGTAAATTATTTTTCAACACATTTTCTCATTAAACAAACCAAGCTGGACATTTATTTCTTTACAACTACTCTTAATTTCATTTATTTCATGCATTTATTACAAAATCACAAACTTCACAACTTGGTCCCATTTAGGTGTTTTCATGACTACACCTTTCACCAAAGTTGTTTCTCATCTCTTTAACATTCATTTTCTTCCATAAAAACTCAGAAAACAACATAAACATTCTCATGGCAAGTCCCTAGACTTTCAACCATATTGTATATTAGTCCCTTCATTAGCTAGCTTATGCTTTGGGGTTCCAAAAATGCAAAAATCATTAAGAAAGACTTCTAAAATCAGTTACTTGCTAGAGAATATGTTGGCTGATAGTTTGAGCTTCAAAACCCCTATTTTCTCTTCAAAATTTTGATGGAGGAAGAAGAGTGAATAGTGAAAGATGATATCTTTCCTTTTTAGCATATTTTATTCATCTTTTTATCACCTAATGTCATCAATTTTGACTAAAATTAATGCCCTTGTCCCCCTAGTTCCTATGGCCGGCCAACACACTCTATATGGCCTATTTGCACTTTAAGGACCTCCAATTTAATATTATATGGCTATTAGACCCCTCTACCTTGAAAAATAGAACTTTCATACTTTATGCGATTTAGTCCTTTTTTCACACTGAAGCATGCTATCGCTCAAATTAAAGCACCAAAATTTTCACCTAGCCATATATTAATACCATAACACGTAAAATAACATCAAAATAATTTTTCCTTAACCTCGATTTAGTGGTCTCGAAACCACTGTTTCGACTAGCCCTAAAATTGGACTGTTACAACTCTCTCCCCTTTAGAGATTTTCGTCCTCGAAAATCTTACCGGTAAAAAGGTTTGGATATTGTTCTCTCATGGCTTCTTTTGGTTCCCACGTAGCTTTTTCCAGACCGTGTTTTTCCATAACACTTTTACTAAAGCTATGCTCTTATTCCTCAATTGTTTAACCTCTAGAGCCAATATCTTAATTGGCTCCTCTTCATAAGTCATGTCTAGTCATATCTCAATTTTCAATGGAGGGATCACATGCGAAGGATCGAAACGATATCATCGCAACATCGACACCTGAAACACGTTGTGTAATTTCTCTAACTCTATCGGCAAAGCCAACCGGTATGCCACTAGCCCAATCCTTTTAGTAACCTCATACGGTCCTATGAATCGCGAACTCAATTTGCCCTTTCGACTAAATCTCATTATTTTCTTCTACGGGGATACCTTTAGAAATACTTTGTCGCCCACTTGAACTCGATTTCTTTTCTTTTCAAATCTGCGTATGACTTTTGTCGGTCCAAAGCAGCTTTCAGACTATCTCGTATCACTTTCACTTTCTCCTCGGTCTATTTAACTAGATCGACCCCATGAATTTATTTCTCATTAAGCTCGATCCAACACAAGGGAGTTCGACACTTACGACCATACAAGGCTTCATACGGTGCCATCTGTATACTCGACTGATAGCTGTTGTTGTATGCAAACTCAACAAAGGTAGATATCTTTCCCAACTACCTCCAAATTCTAACACACATCATCACAGAATATCCTCAAGAACCTGAATCACTCTTTCAGATTTGCCGTTAGTTTGAGGATGGAACGCAGTACTAAAATTCAATCTTGTACCTAAGGCTTCCTGCAAGTTCTTCCAAAACCTCGAAGTAAATCTCGGATCTCTATCCGAGATAATATATACAGGCACCCTATGTAATCTCACCACCTCAGCAATATACAACTTGGCTAACTTATCCAGAGCATAATCAACACGCACCAGTATAAAGTGAGCCGACTTTGTTAGTCTATCCACAATAACCCATACAACATCTTTCTTTCTCGGAGTCATAGGCAACCCCGTTACAAAATCCATAGTAATCCGATCCCATTTCCACTCGAAAACCATTACCGGTTGAAGTAATCCCAAAGGTACTTGGTGTTTGGCTTTCACTTGTTGACAGATCAAGCATCTTGCCACGAACTCAGAGATGTCCCTTTTCATACCTGGCCATGAATAAAATTTCTTCAAATCATTGTACATTTTCGTACTACTGAGATGTACTGACAAGTGACCACTGTGTGCTTCATTTAATATCTTCCGAATCAACTCATCATCCTTAGGTACACAAATTCTGTCATGGAACATCAAACAATCTTTCGAACTCACCCGAAAATCAGAACCATTTCCCAATTCACACTGGGCTCTCTTAACTTGCAACTCGTTATCATTCTTTTGAGCTTTACATATCTGTTGAATAAATAGTGGTCTAGCCCTCAACTCGGCCAATATAGTACCATCGTCAGACAATGCTAAGCTCGTGCTCGTAACTTTCAAAGCATACAGGGATTTCCTACTCAGGGCATCCGCAACCACGTTCGCTTTCCCCGAATGGTAATCGATCGCTAGCTCATAGTCCTTCAATAATTCAAGCCACCGCCATTGTCTCAAATTTAAATCCTTTTGATCCATCAAGTACTTTAAGCTCTTATGATCCATGAAGATTCGACACTTCTCACAATATAAATAATGTCGACAAATCTTTAATGCGAAAACAATCGAAGCCAACTCCAAGTCATGAGTCGGATAATTCTTCTCGTGCGATTTTAGTTGTCTCGAGGCGTAATCGACTACTTACCCTCTTGCATCAACATGCAACTGAGACCATTTAACGCCACGTCACTGTAGACCACAAACTCTTTCTCCGACTCAGGTTGTACCAAAATCGGCGCCTCAATTAACAATGTTTTCAATCTTTTGAAACTTTGTTGACATTTTTCAGTCCATTCAAACTTAACATCTTTATACAATAGTTTCGTCATCGGGGTAGCAATCATGGAGAATCCCTTCACGAACTGTCTGTAGTACCCCGCTAAACCCAAAAAGCTTCTAACTTCTGACACATTTCTTGGCAGTTTCCACTCCATTATAGCCGAGATCTTACTCGGGTCAACTCTAATACCACCACCTGATACAATGTGCCCTAGGAATCTGACCTTTCGAAGCCAAAACTCACTCTTTGCTAAATTTAGCATACAGCTGCTTTTCTCTTAAAGTCTACAAAACAATTCTTAGATGCTCCGCATGTTCACTCTCATATCGAGAATAGACTAATATATCGTTGATAAAAGCAACTACAAATTTGTCCAAGGACGGTCGGAAGATGCGATTCATCAAGCCAATGAAAATCGCAGGAGCATTTCTTAGACCAAATGGCATGACAAGAAACTCATAATGGCCATACCTCGTCTGAAATACAGTTTTCGGCACATCTTGCTCCTTAACTCTCAACTAATAATAACTAGACCTTAAGTCTATCTTGGAGAACACCGCAGCTCCCTTCAGTTGGTCAAACGAGTCATCTATCCTTGGCAAAGGATACTTATTCTTCAGTGTCACTTTTTTGAGTTTCCTGTAGTCTATGCACAATCTCATCGACCCATCTTTCTTCTTCATGAAAAGTACCGAAGCACCCCACGGTAAAAATCTTAGTCTTGCAAAACCCTTATCCGTTAACTCTTGCAACTAAACCTTCAATTCTTTCAACTCTAATGGTGCCATCCTATACGGAGCAACTGAGATAGATGCCATTCCCAGAGCTAACTCAATCCCAAATTTGACCTCTCTAACTGGAGGTAATCCAGGTAACTCTTTCGAAAACATATCCGGATATTCGCATACCACCGGTACTGATTCAATCTTTACCTCAGATTCTTGAATATTAAGCACAAAAGCGAGATAAGACTCGTATCCTTTCCTCAAATATTTCTCGGCTACTATAGTTGAAATTATCACTGGAAAATTATCCGATCTACTTGATTCAACTCGAATGACATCCCCATTTTCACATTTCAATTCAATAAACTTGCTACCACAATTTACTAAAATATTATGGGCAGTCAACCAATCCATACCAATAATCAAGTCAAATTCATCAAATGACAACAACAAAAGATTTTTCAGAAAATAATAACCTCTAATTGTCAAAGGACAATTCCTACACACCTTATCAACTAGCACATGTTTACCTAACGATTTTGACACCTTTACTACAAATTCCGCAGACTCAACAATCATGTTCATACTAGATGTCAATCTCATGCAAATGTAAGAATGGGTAGACCTTGGATCAATCAAAGCAATAACAGAGGTATCATGAAGAGAAAAAGTACCCGTTATATTTGGAGATGATGCCTCTTCACGAGCGTGAATGGCATAGGTCCTTGCAGGTGCCTGACCCTCCGGTATCACATTAGAATCTCGAGGCGCACCTCTACCATTAGTCCCTCCTCCCAGGTTCTTTTGTGATCTACCCCTCGAAGATACATTACTAGATCTTATCTCTTGCTTCTTTTACTTGTCCTCCCTCTCGGAGTAATTTCGGATGAAATGATCAAGTGAACCACACTTGTAACAGTTTCTGTTATTCCCCCAACACTCCCCCATGTGTTGCCTACCATAATTTGAACACTCCAGTTTGGACTTCAGATTGCCCACACTTGCCAACGAAGTGGTTTGAACTTTCAAGTCCAAGTATGTGTTGCCTTGGTCTCTATGCGAATATCCAACTGACGTAGTCGTCCGAGGATTTACTTCCTTGGACCTCTTCGATTGAGCTTGGTATGATTTACTCATCAGCCTTTTCCTTACATCTCAGGCCTCACTCACAGCCTTCATCTTTTCCTTGTTCAGTTCTTCGACATTACATGTTCTATCAACCAACACTACAAACTCTTTTAACTCCAAGATCCCAACTAAAAGTATGATATCCTTATTCAGCCCATCTTCAAACCTCTTACACAAGATAGCTTCTGTAGACACGCACTCTTGCGCATACTTACTGAGCATAACAAACTGGCGCTCATATTCTGCCACAGTCATTCTTCCTTGCTTCAGTTCAAGGAATTCTTTCCATATCTGGTCCACAAACCTTTGACTTATATACTTTTTTTGAAACTCTTCCAAAAAGAAGTTCCACGTCACTCTCTCCCTTGGAACCACCGACGTCAACGTTTTTCACCAATGGTATGCCGAGTCCCTCAGCAAGGACACGGTGCATTTTAAACTCTCTTCAGGTGTGTAGGAGAGTTCATCAAACACTCTCATCGAGTTCTCAAGCTAGAACTCCGCCCTCTCAGGTTCATCATCTATATTAGCTCTAAACTCCTCAGCCCCTTACTTCTGAATCCTGTCTACTGGGGGCTTGGTTATTCTCACTACATCTACACCTTGAGGAGCCATAGGAACTGGATGAGGTATAGGAGGGGGTGGAGGAGGTTGAGCATTAGGGTTTGCTCGTACGTACTCCGTGTACCAATTGCTCATTATTTAGAAAAAGGCTTTCCGGGCCTTTTCTCCTTGACCCCTAGTCTCAGGTCCACTTTCTACAGGTGCGGTCCATTGCGCAGGAGCTGGCACATTACTGGCTACATCATCAGTAGCCATTTGATCGGGATCCATTTACTATATAAAAACAAAGTCTAGAATTGCCAAAAGCCACCACACTATCATTATATGCTTATGGCATGTATAGCTAGACTCTTACACACGTTACGGTAGTCCGAGAACTGATTAAACCATAGTTCTGATACCATTAAATATAACACCCTTTACCAGTATCCTACGCCGGAACTAGATACGAGGCATTACTAAACTTAATTCACATGTTCATACAACTTTGGGCTATCAAATTCCATTCCAAACTAAAACTTTTCCATACACACCTCTAATATCTTTATAATGGGCCTGCGAGGCCTTAAACAGTTTCTGAAAGGTTTCAAAAATTAATTGGAAAATTTTACGCACTTAAGAAAATTTTACTTGAATAGAGGCCACATGCCTGTACAGAGGGAATGACATGCCCGTGTGCCATCTCACACGCCCGTGTTCGACATACGTGGTCGACACTGACTTGTATCACACGGCCTAGCACACATCTATGTGGCTAGCTCGTGGTCGCCTCTGACTTAATCCACATGGCCAGAAGTACGCCCGTGTGATTCAACCATGTGGCCATTTAAATTCCAAATTTAAGGTGCAGACTTCACACGGCCTGGGCACACGCCCATGTCCGTGGCCGTGCCTTCCAACACGACTGAGATACATGACCGTGTCTCTACCCGTGTGCTTACTACAAAGCTTACTGACATGGAAAAACTAACATGCAGGGGACACACGGCCTGATCACACACCTATGGGACTGACCAGTGTCACACATGGCCTAGACACACGCCCGTGTGGACAAGAACAAGGCTATTTGCCAAGATTTTTTTGCCACCCTAACTCATATAACATAAATTCATCCATCCAAATCACTAAATAGCTAAATTTTTGCAATACACCTCCATGAATAACTTAATCTTTTCATATATAAAAATGACCCTTCAACTATGGCAATATATAAAAAGGTTCACCATAAGGGAGCCAATACACACTTGGCCAAAATAACAAAACAATTTACCTAGTCTAGCCCTTATACATGCCATACTCAAAAACACTAAGTCTAGATATACCGAGATGAGTTGATAGTGTGGGTGATCTTCCAATTATCTTCGTATCTCGACTCAGCTCTTTGACTCTATAAAATAAGGGAAAGGAGAAAGGGGAGTAAGCTTTAAGCTTAGTAAGTTTACATGTAAACAAATAACATCATAATATGTGCTAAACAATAAATAGCATTACATACTAAATAAGAACAATCCACATTCATAAATATGCTTACTCATTTTCTCCCTTACCACATTAAAACCATATCACAAGCTTAATGCTCACACATATTAACATACATCCTTGCACTTAACACCACAAAGTCACACAATACAACACATCATAATTTCTCAATAAACCATTCTTAATATCAACTACTCGGTGGTTTCGCACTTAGCCCACCATCAAACTTTAACAGGGTGGTATCGCGCATACCCCACGAAAAGGGATCGCTACGGTGGTATCGCACATAGCCCACCAAATGATAATATAAACGATGGTAACGCACACAGCCCATCGTAGTTAAGTAATAAGGTCGTATCGCACTTAGTCCACCGTCATGAATTGTTATTTCACATTTACATCTCTATTTTGTTATTCATATGAAAATTATTCAATAACTACCAAATTCAATCCACTTGAATTTACATGTTCCCAATCATACCATGCACCAATTAGTAACATCAATGTGTATATAAAATGCATCGTTTACACATAAACTTACTTCAGTGCAAAAATGCGTTAATCGAAGGTCTATTCCGTAACCTTGTCTTTTCCTCGGTCAAGGTTAATTCCACGCTCTTCTTGGTCTATAGCAACAAAATCCACTCATTTAAAACATCTTATGATCATAATGCATCAAAATCTATACTTAGGAAAAAATGGCCATGTTGCCCTTACACTTTGGCAAAATTATGATTTTGCCCTTAGGGTCATAAATCATTTTTCAACACATTTTCTCATTAAATAAACCAAGCTGAACATTTATTTCTCTTACAAATACTCTTAATTTCATTTATTTCATGCATTTATTACAAAATCACAAACTTCACAACTTGGTCCTAGTTAGGTGTTTTCATGACTACACCTTTCACCAAAGTTGTTTCTCATCTCTTTAACATTCATTTTCTTCCATAAAAACTCAGCAAACAACATAAACGTTCTCATGGTAAGTCCCTAGACTTTCAATCATATTGCAAATTAGTCCCCCCTTAGCTAGCTTATGCTTTGGGGGTTCCAAAAATGCAAAAATCATTAAGAAAGACTTCTAAAATCAGTTACTTGCTAGAGAATATGTTGGCTGATAGTTTGAGCTTCAAAACCCCTATTTTATCTTCAAATTTTTGGTGGAGGAAGAAGAGTGAATATGAAAGATGATATCTTTCCTTTTAGCATATTTTATTTATCTTTTATCACCTAATGTCATCAATTTTGACTAAAATTAATGCCCTTGTCCCCCTAGTTCCTATGGCTGGCCAACACACTCTATATGGCCTATTTGCACTTTAAAGACCTCCAATTTAATATTCTATGGCTATTAGACCCCTATACCTTGAAAAATAGAAATTTCACACTTTATGCGGTTTAGTCCTTTTTAACAATTAAGCATGCTATCACTCAAATTAAAGCACCAAAATTTTCACATAGCCATATATTAATACCATAACACATTAAATAGCTTCAAAATAATTTTTCCTCAACCTCGACTTAGTGGTCTCGAAACCACTATTTCGATTAGCCCCAATATCGGGCTGTTACAAATAATGCGAACATCAACGCAGCTCTACATGTGCATTTCGGTATAGGCTGCTATGAGCTTCTTGAAATTGCTCACTTGAACTCCCTGTTATGCTATCTGGTGCTCCCTAATAATAACTCTTCAGAGTTACTTGTCAAGCTCTATGAGCTTCTTGATGAAAACTTTTATGAGTGTCTTGTTTAGCCTAAATAAGCGTCCTATTATATGGCTTATCTAAGGATCTTGATATAAGTGGCTTGAGAATGTGCTCCCTGATTATGTTCCCTATCGGGTACCCCTGAACATGAATTGACGGATCACTGATTTGTATACCTCGTGTATACTACTTGTGTAATAGCCCGATTTAGGGCCTAGTCAGAATAGTGGTGCGAGACCACAAATCCAAAATAGAAATATGTGTTTTATGATTTTTACGAGACTCATGATGTGTTTGCATGATTGTGAGAAAATTTCATGAGGAAATTTTTTTTATTAGTGATTAATTTGTCCATTAGGACTAAATTGCAAAGATTAGAAAATATGAGATTATAGAAGATTTAAGTATGGAATAGAATTATAAAAATTACTAGAGGTCCTTATTTAGCAATTAGACCATTGTATATTAAGATGGACAAAAATAGACATGGGAAGGAAAAATCACAAGAAAGGGGCCATAAGGGCAAATTAGTCATTTGGTTAATTAATGAATTAAAAGGGAAATAAGTCAAAAAAATGGTGTCCATCTTCTCCAATCTTGGCCGAAAATCACAAGAGCACTATAGCTAGGGTTTCTTCAACTTCCAAGCTCGATAGTAAGTGCATCCTAGCCCCGTTTTTAATGTTCTTCATATTTCTGAGATCCTCGTAGCTCGATTTAGTTATTTCTAGCTATAGTTTGAGCTAGGGTTTATGTTCAAAAATTTACGCATGTATGACATGCATGTGTTTTGATGTTTTATGGAAGAATATGAAAGTTTGATGTATGATAAACATCTTTTTCTAAGTGGTTTTCATGAAAATTTTATAAAAGGACCAAATTGTAAAAGTTATAAAATGGTCATACATGAGTGAAATAGTGGGAATTAGAGGCTATTATAGCTAAGAAAATGATTCGTCTAGGCTTGAAATACAAGAAAGTTGAATGATAATCATTTTACGAGCCTAAGGGGCAAAAGGGTAAATATATAAAAGTTTAGGGGCAAAATTATAATTTTGGTAAAGTATGATTCATGTGTCATTTTAGTCTATGTGAGTACTAAACAAGTGAAATTGTTATTATAGATCAAGAAACATGAAGCCCAGATCGAAACCGAGGCAAGAACAAAGTATTAGACTAAATCGAACATCTACACACATTTTGGGTACCGAGGTAAGTTTGTGTGAAATTAATGCTACATATGCTAGTGTGTTTAAATTACTTACTATTTTTAGAAATGCATATCATTCCCATGAAATTTATGATTAATGTCTTGATGAGAAAATGAATGATAATATAAGAAGTAAAGTCTCAGTTGAAATTTTGAAGTAAAGAGGATACCTAAGTTACGGCATGAGATAAGGACAGTCCCGTATAAGACCATGTCTGGGACATGGCATCGACACTGAATGTAGAACCTGTATAAGACCATGTCTGGGACATGTCATCGGCATCGAATAAGGAATCTCTCGTTTAAGACCATGTCTGGGACATGGCTTCGGCACCAAAGGAAGATCTCGTGCAAGACCATGTCTGGGACATGGCATCGACATCAAGCTAAGAGATCCCGTGTAAGACCATATCTGGGATATGACATCGGCATCAAGAGGTGATCCCATGTAAGACCATATCTGGGATATGGGATTGGCATCATGATACATGTATGATGAGATTGAGTATTCTCTGATATTTCAAGTAGTTCAACGGGCAAAAGAGAGCTAAGTATGCAAAGATGCTATAGAGTTAAATTATACAAGGATGATAATGAGTTTCTTTTATGTTAAGGATGATGATGATTTAAGTTTATGTCCAAGTTAGCATAAGTGCTAAATTATGTGACTAAGTGATACAGGTACCATGAGTAAAATTACAAGTTATGAAACCATAATGTGAAGTATGATGGTAAGAGTGAGTATGAGTAAATATGCCTAAGCACTTGAGAACTTGTGTTGCTACTGTTATATGAGATGAATGGATTTTAACATGAACACTTATGTTGCCATATTAATTCATGTAAACTTACTAAACTATATGCTTACCTCTCTCTTTTCCCTTTTCTTTGTAGTATTGCCAAGATAGCTCGGGGATTGTAGAACATCGGAGCTTGGATTACACTATCAATCATTCCTTGGTATAGTAAAGTTGATTTTTTTTGGGTATGACATGTATAGGAACTTGGTCATTTTGTATTATGTCATATTGAAGAGCCAAAGTGTTGGCTACTAATGTTATCCTCTCATTTTGTATATGGCCATAAGAAATTGGCCAATATTTGTCAAGTTCCATATTTTAATGAGGATAAGTTTTATGAAGTGAAAGTTTACGCAAATGATGAAGTAAAATGTGAAATGTATGAATGATGATTAGTGGTTCTTTATGGTGTATTATTGCCATATCATGTATTGCTTGAGTTGGTATAAGTGTGTTTATGTTTCAGGGTGGCAATTGGCTTGGAAAATATCCTTCTAATTGTCCACACGGGTAGACACACAGGCGTGTGTCTTGGCCGTGTGTGACACATGGTTAACTCCCATGGGTGTGTTGATAGGCCGTGTGTCCCTTGCACCAAATTTACGAGATTTTGATCCGTCATACAGGCCAGCACACGGGCATGTGCCTAGGCCATGTGCCTATTGAGAAGTTACTGACATCATAAACAGAATGCTAATGTTTTTACACATAGGGAAGGACACGGGCGTGTCTAGGCCGTGTAAGGGACACAGGCCGTTGACACGACGTGTGTCTGGCCGTTGACACGGGCGTGTGTCCGGCCGTGTGAAAACCCCTGTAGGTTCAAAATGAAGAATAAATTCTACAGGGATTAGGAACATGGGTGTGTGTGACCATACAGCCTGACCACAAGGGCATGTTCTATTTCACACGGGCCCTTGTTTAGGCAAAATTTTTCTAAGTGAACAAAGGTTTTCGATTTAATCTTGAAACCATCTGGATGTACGTTTAAGGCCTCGTAGGCCCATAATATGGATGTTATGAAGATGAATGAAAAGTTTTAAGTTTGAAAAGAAATTTTATAGCCCGAGAAGGTATGTTTAAGCAAATTAATTCTGGTAATGCCTCGTATCCTGTCCCGGCATCGGACACGGGTAAGGGGTGTTACATTTTGTGGTATCAGAGCTACGATTTAGTCGATTCTCAGACTAACGTAGCGTATGCATGAGTTTAGCTATACATGCCATACTTTTGAATATTTATATAGTGATAGTGTGATGACTCCTGTCGATTTAAATTTTATTTTCATATAGTAAATGGATCCCAATAGAGCTACGGTGAATGTGTAGAAAGTAACACGCCGACTCCTGCTGAAGGGACAGTGCCGAATGAAAATGAGAATAGACCTACGACCATGAGTCAGAGTGGAGGAGAATAGGCTAGGAAAGCCTTTCTCCACATGATGAACGCATGGTATACGGAGTTTGTTCGTATGAACCTGAATGCACAACCCCTCCACCCCCTCCCATTCCTCAACCTACCCCTGTAGCTCCCCAAGTGGTAGAAGTGGTAAGAAGAAAAAAAACCTCCAATTGATAGAATCCGAAAGCGAGGAGCAGAGGAATTCTGGGCTAGTAAAGATGACGGTCCGAAGAGAGTAGAGTTCTGGCTTGAAAATACCATTAGGGTATTTGGTGAATTATCTTGCACACCTGATGAGTGCATGAAATGTGTAGTTTCTCTCTTGAGGGATTTAGCTTATCATTGGTGGAATACCCTTGTGTTGGCTGTAGCAAGGGAAATGGTCACATGGGAGTTTTTCCAAGAAGAATTTCAGAAAAAGTATATCAGTCAAAGAAAACAATGTAAGATGACAGTAACTGAGTATGAGCATGAATTTGTAAGACTCAGCAAGTACACTCGTGAGTGCGTGTCTTCTTTAGCCATCATGTGTAAGAGGTTCGAGGATGGATTAAATAAAGATATCAAATTATTTGTTGGTATCCTTGAGTTTAAGGAATTTTTTGTGCTCATAGATCGGGCTTATAAAGCCAAGGAATTGGTAAAAGAGAAAAGAAAAGCTGAGATGGAGTGTCGTGACTCAAGAAAGAGACAAATGAACAATTCATTTCAGTCCTCGTCCAAGAAATCGAGAGATTTTCCTACCTGATCAGCTACTTCAGCTGGGTTTTCAAATAGAAGTAAGAGTAAACAGTACTTGAGGAATAAGGCTCAAACTACCTCAGTTGCTAGTGTTGGGAGCACTCGACCTAACAGATCGGAATGCCCACAGTGTGGCAGACGTCATCCCGGTGAGTGCCGAGCACATGAGAGGGCCTGTTTCAAGTGTGGTTCCCAATATCATTTTATTAGAGAATGCCCTGAGATGATTAAAAAAGAGAAAATTCAGAGTGCAAGAGCTGGAAGCACTACTAGAGGGAGACAACAGAGAAACCTGGGTAGTGGGACGAGTAGTAAGAATACTCACAGAGAGCAGGCTGCAAGATCTGAGGGTAGAGCGCCTGCAAGGACTTATGTCATTCACGCTCGTGAAGAGGTGTCATCCCCTGATGTAATTACGGGTACATTTTCTCTCTATGGTACTAATGTTGTTGATTTAATTGATCCGGGGTCTACCTATTGATACATTTGCATGAAATTAGTATCTAGTATGAGCATGCCTTGTAACACCCCTTACCTGTCTCCGATGCCGGGACTGGATACGAGGCATTATCGTACTTAACCTTACTTGAACATGCATTTTCGCGCTATAAAATTTTGTTCCATTTTGAAAATTTTCTTTCTTACTATTAACATACATTTCATGGGCCTATGAGGCCTTAAAAATACATCTGGAAGGTTTCGGAGTTCAACTGGAAACTTTTACTTTCCTTGAAAATTTTTTCCTAAACAGGTGTCACAGGCCCGTGTGAACTGGGGCACGCCCGTGTGACCTGGGACACGCCCGTGTGGGGCAGGCCGTGTAGTCTCACACGCCCATGTCCCTAGCCCGTGTAGAATTTAATTTTTTATTTTGAACCTACAGGGGTTTTCACACGGTCGGACACACGCCTGTCAATGACACATGTCCTCCACACGGCTTAGACATGCCAATGTCCTTATCTGTGTGTGAAAACTAGGGGTATTCTATTTATGACATCAGCAACCGCTTAAGAAGCACACAGCCTAGGCACACGCCCATGTGCTGGCCCGTGTGACGATTTGAATTCTCAAAATTAAAATGTAGGGGACACACGGCCTATCAACACACCTATATGGGTTGACCGTGTGTCACACAAGGCCTAGACACACGCTTATGTGTCTACCCGTGTGGACATTTAGAGGCTATTCTCCAAGCCTCTTTGCCACCCTGAAACATAGACTCATTCATTTCATCACAATTAGCACATAACATGGCAATTATTAAAATACTAAGAATCCTTAAATTATCATTCATTCCACCTATACTTTACTCAATTACTTGCATGAACTTGACAATATTGGCCAAATCATCATGGCCATTTACAAAAATGAATGTGAAGCATTAATAGCCAACCCATTGGCCTTAAAACATAACATGACACAAAACGATCAAGTTCCTATACATGCCACACTCAAAATGAATTAACTTTGTACCAAAAGAACGATTGATAGTGTGATTCAAGATCCGACGTTCTATGGTCCCCGAGCTAACTTGGTGAAACTACAAGGAAAAAAGGAAAAGAGAGGGGTAAGCATATAGCTTAGTAAGTTTGCATGAAATTCTAAAGAAACATAATTACTCAAACCAAATTCATCCTTTTCATGAAACAATAGCAATGTATATCTCAAATGCTTAAACATACTTACCCACATTCATTCTTACCCATCTCATATCACATTATGATTTAGAAACTTGTACTTGCTTATAGTACCTGTATGACTTAATCACATGACTTAGCATGTAACATCCCGATTTAGGGCCTAGTCAGAATAGTGGTGCGAGACCACAAATCTGAGGTATATGTATGAGTTTTTGAGGTTTATGCCATGTTTGCATGTTAGTGTGAAAGTTTCATGAAACAATTTTGTGAAATTGCGATTGAATTGTCCAAAAGGACTAAATTACAAAAGTTACAAAATGTGAAATTCTAGAAGTTATTTGTATGAAATAGCTTTAGAAAATCAAATAGATATCCTTAAAGAGCAATTTTCCCAATTTCTAATTTTTGGACAAAATTGGGCATGGATGAGTTAAAATAGAAAGTTTGTCAAAAAGGACATTTTAGTCATTTGACAATTAAATGATTAAAATGGGAAAAGATGATAGAATTTCATTCATCTTCTTCTCCAAGGCTGTCGAAATTTTCAAGAAGCCATTGGTAGGGCTCTTCAACTTTTCAAGCTAGCTAGTAAGTGTATTCTAGCTCCGTTTTTGATATTCTTCGTATTTTTGAGTCCTAGTAGCATGAGTAAGCTATTTTTTGCTATATGTTGAGCTAAGATGGAGACATGCATGTATTTTAATGTTTTATGGAAGAATATGAAAGATTGATGTAGTAGAAACATCTTTTGCTAAGTGATTTCCATGAAAAATGCATGTAGGGACTTGTTTGTGAAAGTCTTGAGTTTGGTTATACATGTGTGATTTAGTGAGAATTGATGATTGCTTTAGTTGAGTAAATGGTTCAGCTAAGCATGAAATACTAGAAAGTTGAATGAAAATCACTTTACGAGCCTTGGGGCAAATGAGTAAATATGAGAAAGTTTAAGGGCAAAATGGTAATTTTGCTAAAGTATGAGATAATGGTCAATTTAGTCAATGTGTGTATTGAATGAGTTGATTTATCATTATAGATCAAGAAAGACGAAGCCTGGATCAAAATCGAGGCAAGAGCAATGTGGTGGACTAAATTGCACGTTTCAATACTTTTGAGTACCTAGGTAAGTTTATGTATAAACGATGCATATATGCGTTTACATTCTTAATGCTAGCTAGTGTGTAGCATTATTGAGGACCTATGCGGTTCTAGAGGAATGAATGAGATAGTAGTTGTGAATGGATGAATGGATTACAAGTAGATAAGTGAATGTGCAGTGATAATGCTTGATGGTGGGCCAAGTGTGATACCACCTTAATACTTAACAACGATGGGCTGTGTACGATACCATAGTTAAGTATATTATTTAGTGGGCTATGTGCGAAACCACTATGAATACCTTTGTTGGTAGGCTAAGTGCGATACTACCCTATAAATTGATTATGGTGGGCTAAGTGCGAAATCACTGAGAAATTAGCTGTGTGGATGTATTATTAAGAATAATGATGTGTTGTATATTGAGTAAATGTGATATTGAGTGCTGGGGTGCATGTAAATGATTATGAGTATGTGGTTCATGATGTGTTAGAAATGTGATAAGGGATAGAAAGAGTAAGCATAATTTGTGGATGTGAATTTATTTGGTAGTATAATGCTAATTGTTGTCTAGTTTATACTAGAATGCTTAAATTGTTTATGTGTAAACTTACTAAGCTCAAGGCTTACTCCTTTTCTTTTCCCTCATCTTATAGAGAAAGAGGGTTGAATCGAGATCCGTGGATTCATGGAAGATCGCCCACACTATCAGCTTACTCTGGTACAGTAGACTTGATGTTTTGTATATGGTATGTATAGAGGCTAGACAAGTTAGTAAATTTTGTTGTAAATGGCTAAGATGTGTTGGCCTTTAGATGGATACTCTATTTTGTATAATGCCATAGTTGTTGGCTATTTTATTATATGAAAAGATGTAGTTATCCATGTGAGTTTGTGCTTCAATATGTGTTGATTATAGATGAATTGGATGAGTGCATGTTGTGTATGATTGAGGAGTGAAAAGAACTTGGCAAATAGATTTGTTCTTGTCCATGTGGATAGGCACACGGGCCTGTGTCTAGCCCATGTATGGCACACAGCCAGCCCACGGGTGTGTGTATTGGCTGTGTCACTTTGGCAGAATTGAGTAGTGTAGGCTAAGGGCTAGCCACACGTGCATGTGCCTAGACTCAAGGCCGTGTGAGGTGGTTAGTGTGCACCATGGGTGGTGAGCACGGGCGTGTGCCCTAATCGTAGGGCATTGGTAGTATGCTTGAGTTTTCATGCACAGTTTGTGAACATGGGTGTAACACCCCATACCCAAACCCTTGCTTAATCGAGTACATGGCATGCCAATTAGTACAGTTTATTCATCAAAATTACCCTTATTACACTGCTTGACAATTCTGACCTGTCTTTACAAACATACAGTTATCTCATTGCACAAATTTCCTATAATGTTCTTGTTTATACCAATGAAAAATAGACTCATTAAGGGTTCTACACATATAAACCATGCTTCTTAATGATTTTGTACAATTTTGACAATTTATCCAAAACAGAACAGGGACTCACGAATTCATTCAGGACAAGTCTCACTAAAACTTAAATATCTCATTATATATAATTCCTTTGCCTAACTTGTTTCTTTCATATCAAAATAGACATAATAAAATTTAATTCTATGTCTTATTCACTTTCTAATTCAATTTCTCCTATTTTTGGTGATTTTTCAAAATCACATCACTGCTGTAACTAAAAACTGTTTCACAACAAAATGGTCATGAAACATATTCACTCTTATCATTTAGCAACCGAACTTATATAACCAAACATCACAAATTATATACCAAAACATGCTTTCAAAATAAGACCAAGTTATGGCCACATACACGATTTTACATTATAAGTAAGCCATATTCGCATGGCTATCTATATACAAATTTCCAAAAATCAAACATATAAAGACCAGCCTATACATGCCATAGGTTCGTAGTTTAAGCTTTTAAAATACCAAAATAGCGATCGTTAGTGTGGTCGACTTTCTTGACGATCCCGTTGAGCAGGTAGCTTTCACCTAATCTATAAAACAGAGGAGAACATTTCACACAATAAGCTTACTAGCTTAGTAAGTCCTAAGCTCACAAAAATATAACATTTAAGTAATAATTATTTATACAAGGTTAAATGCTAGTAGCTCATTAACATAGGTATTTATACTCCATTTCTTTCAACCTACATTCCTTTACTCATAGCATATCCACTTGAGGTTGAATTTCCATAACATTAATTTCAAATTCGAATTCAATGATAAAATAGTCATACATATCAATCTTTGTCTCAACATATATAACACAATTTCTATAATGATAACTCGAATATTTTAATCATAACTTACCTTATGTGCTTACCTACATAGATAGCTGAATACTTCAACTATGATTAGCCTTAATTAATATTCAGCTTTCTCTTTTTATAAAACACATCACTGGCATCAAGCCTGCTGGGCGATAAAGCCCGATGAGTAACACCGGCACAAGGCCTGCTAGGCACGAAGCCTGAATTAAATCACCGGCACTAAGCCTGCTAGGCACGAAGCCCGAATTAAATCACCGGCACTAGGCCTGCTAGGCACGAAGCCTGAATTAAATCACCGGCACTAGGCCTGCTAGGCACGAAGCCTGAATTAAATCAATGTAATCAAACATTCTCCACACATTCTTCACAACTAATATATACATATGTTTAACTCAAATGAGCTCATTCACATTTAAACCAATAAAATTTACTATATCATTATGCAATCCAACAATTTATTTCACATAACCAACTTCAATCATCAACCAACTATACCACCATACATTCGGCCATAATGTAAATAGGTACAAAAATTCAGCAATTCATACCATTGTATATAATCATAATTAAGTCGTTAACATTGTTTAGCTAAAGGACTTACCTCGGTTGTCGATAGGCCGTGTAAATCGGCTATTCGAGAACCTTTGTTTTTCCTCGATCTTGGTCTTTCTCTTTTAGTTCCCGATCTAAGAAATGTCAAATAAATTTTATTCATATTCATCCTATTCATTTGCTCAACTCAAAACAAAACGCATATAGCTTAGTTTAAGAAAAACTAAGAACCGAATTTCCTACTTTATTCATTTAATTTAAAATAATAATCATACAAAATTTAAGCATTCAACTTATTCAATTTTACTCACAATGCACTTCAATACTAATAGCAACTAATTGGAACTTCTCCTCAATGGTCGAATGATCACTAGGGCCTTCAAATTCTCTAAAATTCTTCCTTCTATCATTCTACCCCTTCCTCTAAATTTACTTCAAGTAATTGACTCTTATACTTAGCTCACCCAATAACTATATCTAAGTGTAATTAATCAACCAAGAGCAATTTCATTGTACATGAATAGCCAACATCAAAACAAAAGCAAAAGGGTTCATCAATGGTGGTTTCACATTCGCCAAATATAAAGGCATCCCCATGCCTACATTTAAAATTTTCTTATTCAACATGTAGATGTCCTAAATATTTTCAAGGTTCTCTCATCAATCATAACAAAACCATAATGCTCATCCATGGCGAACCTAGGATGAGCTTTAAACTTAAAATCTTTTTCATATATGTGATAGCATTCATGAAAACTAACACAATCAAGCAAGAATTTATCAAAATTAAGCTAAATACCTCACCTTAATGGCACATGCAAAGGCCGAATGGAGAGGATGAAGTTTTCTTCTTTATTTTGAAGACAAGAATCGGGAAGAAGATGATTGAGGAAGAGAATTTAATTTCCTTTTCTTTTGTTTATTAAACTAGCACATATATTAGCATACTTGTAATATAATAATGCTTTAAATATAATATAATAAGACAATAGACTATTTTATTTTGTTTTTCTCATGATTACCGTCCACCATATTAAATATGGGGAATTTGACATGCAAATCCCTATGTTTAATAAACTAATCACTTAGCTCTTTTATTTCATGCTCGCTACATTGATCCTCTTAGCAATTTAATCCTTTTAGCCAATTAAACACTCAAATGATTAAATTCTTCTACGAAACTTTCACATGCATCAATTCACCTATAATAGACACATGATGTAATATATAAAAATATTTATCGGGCTCGGATTCGTGGTTCAAACCACCGCTCCGATTAGGGTCGATTCATCATCACAACTCTCCCTTAAGGATTTTCGTCCCGAAAATCTTACCGTTAAACAACGTCGGATATTGTTGCCTCATTGAATCTTCAGGCTCCCACGTTGCCTCTTCAACTCCATGTCGATTCCATAACACTTTCACTAAGGAGATCTTTTTGTTTCTTAACTCTTTCATTTCCCGAGCTAAAATACGGATCGGCTTTTCCTCATACGTCATATCAGACTGTATCTCGATCTCAGACGGAGCAATTACATGTGACGGATCCGATCTGTATCTACGGAGCATAGAAACATGAAATACATCGTGTATCTTTTCTAACTCAGAGGGTAGTTTCAACCTATAAGCCACAGGCCCAACACGTTCAATGATTTCATACGGTCCAATGAACCTCGGGCTCAACTTGCCCTTCCGGCCAAAACGGAGCACTTTCTTCCACGGAGAAACCTTTAAAAAGACTCGATCTCCGATCTGGAATTCAATATCTTTACGTTTCAAATCCGCATAGGACTTTTGTCGATCTGACGCAGCTTTCAAATTATCTCGATTATGGCCACCTTACATTCACCTCTTTAATCAAATCAACCCGTGTATCTTATTTTCACCGAGCTCATCCAAGACAATGGTGTTCGACATTTTCACCAGATAAGGCTTCATAAGGTGCCATTTTGATACTTGATTGAAAGCTATTATTATAAGCAAATTCAATCAAAGGTAGGTATCGCTCCCATCGCACCTTCAAACTCGAGAACGCAACATCTCAACATGTCCTCAAGTATCTGAATAGTTCGCTCGATCGACCTTCCGCTGCGGATGAAAGGTCAGTACTAAAATGTAGTTTAGTACCTAAAGCATCTGCAACTTCTTCCAAAACCGCGATGTAAATCTCGGTCTCATCGACACAATGGAGCTCGGTACACCATGCAATCTTACAATCTGCGATACATACAATTCAGCAAGTTTATCGAGTGAAAAGTCTGTACGAACCGGCACAAAATGGGCTGATTTAGTCAGTCTATCAACTATCACCCATACGGCATCTTTCTTACTCGGTGTCATAGGAAGACCGGATACAAAATCCATTGTAACTTTATCCCATTTCCACTCAGGTATCATGATCTATCAAGCAACCCAGAAGGCACTTGATGCTCGGCTTTTACTTGCTGACAAATTAGGCACTTTGAAACAAATTCAGATATATCTCGCTTCATGCCAGGCCACCAATAAAACTGTTTCAAGTCGTTATACATTTTTGTGCTACCCGGATGTATCGATAGTCGGCCACTATGAGCCTCACTCAAAATCATCTGTATCAAATCCGAGTTCTTTGGAACACACATTCGCTTTTAAGATTCAAATCATTTACATCAATCAAAATCGACTCGCACCCTTTTCACACTGAATTCGTTTAGCAATCATATTCTTGTCAACTTTCTGTGCATCACAAATTTGTTGGATAAACATTGGTCTTGCTCGTAACTCGGCTATGACCGAACCATCACTAGACATAGCCATTTGTACATTCATTGCACGAAGAGCAAATAATGATTTCACTTAACGATCCGCAACAACATTAGCTTTTCTCGGGTGATAATCAATCACCAATTCATAGTCTTCAAGAGTTCTAGCCACCTTCGTTGTCTCAAATTCAGATCTTTCGAGTCATTAGATACTTGACTTTTATGATCCGAGTAAACATGACATTTCTCGCCAAACAAGTAATGACGCCAAATCTTCGTCATGAACACAATGGTCGCAAGCTCTAAATCATCGTCGGGTAATTTCTTTCATGCGGCTTCAATTGTCTTGAAGCGTAGGCTACAACTTTGCCTTCCTCGCATCAAAACGCAGCCCAAACCATTCAAAGAAGCATCGGAATAAACAACATATTCTTTACCCGCTCTCAATTTGAACTAACACCGAGCTTCATCAAAAGGGCTTTCAACCGCTCAAAACTTTTCTCGACATTTTTCGACCACTCAAACGGACATCTTTCTGCAATAACTTTGTCAACGGGGTAGCTATCATAGAAAAATCTTTTACAAATCGTCGATAGTAACCCGCAAGTCCTAGAAAACTTCGAATCTCGGAAATATTTTTTGGTGGTTTCCAATCAAGTATAGCCGAGATTTTGTTCGGATCAACTCGAATGCCGATGCTGAAACCACATGTCCCAAAAAGCTGACCTCTTTCATCCAGAACTCACACTTACTAAACTTCGCATACAGCTGATGATCTCGCAAAGTTTGTAGCACTAACCTCAAATGTTCAGCGTGTTCAATTTCATCTTTGGAGTAGATCAATATGTCATCAATAAACACCACCACAAATCGATCTAAAAACTATCTAAAACCCGATTCATCAAATCCATAAAAACAATGAGTGCATTAGTAAGCCCAAAAGGCATTACCAAAAACTCAAAATGTCCGTACCTCGTCCAAATGCGCTCTTTGGCACATCCAGATCTCGACTCATAATCGATAATAACCCGATCTCAAATCTATCTTCGAAAATACTGAAGCCCCTTTCAACTGATCAAACAAATCATCAATCCGAGGTAACGGGTACTTATTCTTTATAGTCACCTTATTTAGTTGCTTGGTAATCAATACACATTCGCATCGCTCCATCTTTCTTTCTCACAAAAAGAACTGGCGCACCCCAAGGAGAAAAACTTGGTCGCGCGAAGCCCCTATCTGTTAACTCTTGCAACTGTGCTTTCAACTCTCTCAGTTCAGTAGGTGCCATCCGGTATGGAGCTATTGAGATCGGGGTCGTTCCCGGAATTAATTCAATACCAAACTCAATCTCTCGTGCTGGGGGTAAACCCGGTAGTTCTTCAGGAAACACATCTGAGTATTCACATACAATCGGTACAGATTCAATCTGTTTCTCAGACAATTTATTATCCAGTACATAAGCCAAATAAGCTTCACACCCTTTTCTCACATACTTCCGGGCTAACATCGAGGATATAACTGTAGGAAACCCACCTAAATCACTGGATTCAATTCTAATGATCTCACCGTTCTGGTGTCTCAAATCAATAAGCTTTCTTTTGCAATTCACCACTGCATCATGCGAAGTTAACCAGTCCATTCCCAGAATTATATCAAACTCATCGAAGGGCAACAGCATTAAATCGACTGGGAAACAAAAGTCCCGAATCATCAATGGGCAACTTTTACACACTTTATTTACAAACACACATCTACCCAAAGGGTTGGATACACGAATCACAAATTCAGTAGACTCAACTGGCAGAGTCTTACTGAATACCAGAGTTTCACATACATATGAATGGGTCGAACCAGGATCAATCAATGCTATCACAAGAGTATCATAAAGGGTGAAATTACGGTAATGACATCCGAGAAGTAGCATCCTCTCTAGCTCGAGTAACATAAGCTCTAACTGGAGCTCTAGCCTCAGATCAAACTGCTGTGTTCTTCGTCCCTCTCTGACTACCACCTACATTGCCGGAACGCATGGGTGGTCTGCCCCGTGCTGATGCACTACTCGGTCTAGAGTTTTGTGCCGTATTCTGCTCAGCTAACATCGGGCACTCTCGAATGAAATGGTCTGAGGATCCACATTTAAAACAGGACCGATCACGAACTCTACAACTCCCTGAATGCCATTTTCCACAATGCTCGCATTCAACTCGATTCTGCGGAACATTATCAACACTAGCCATCGAGGTAGCTCGGGAGATCACTGGAGGTCGATCGCGTCTAGGTGAATCCGAGGTAGCTTTATGTCGGCTGAAGTTATCTCTAAGCTTTTAGAGGTGGAGTGGAAATTCTTACCCGACGATCTCTTTCGAGTGTCTCTAGCTTCGTCTCAATTTCTTCTTCTTCTTTTCCGAGCTCTTGACTTTGCAAGCTCGCTCAACTAATGTCACAAACTCTTGAATTTCAAGGATGCCAACAAGCAACTTTATATCTTCATTCGACTGTCTTCAAACCTTTTGCACATAATAGCCTCGGAGAAACACACTCTCTAGCATATCTGCTGAGCCTGACAAATTTTCGTTCATATTCAGTCACGGTCATTCGCCCCTGCTTCAGTTCAAGAAATTCTTTTCGTTTCTAGTCTATGAACCTCTGGCTGATATATTTCTTACGAAATTCATTCTGGAAGAAATCCCACGTCACTTTTTCTTTCGGGACCATCGATACTAGTGTATTCCACCAAGATACGCAGTGTCTCAAGTAACGATATGGCACATTTCAAGCATTCCTCCGAGTACAAGATAGCTCATCAAGTACCGAATAGTATTATCAAGCCACATTTCACTCGTTCGTTCGTCATCATCATCATTGGCCTTGAATTCTTCTTTAAACTTTCTGATTTTATCAATGGAGGTCTACTAGATCTCATCGGATCTATCATCGAAGTCTTTGAAGGAATCGGAGTTGGATTATTCAGGGGTGGAGGTTGTGGTACAGCCGGATTATTTTGAATAAACTGGGTAAACCATTCATTCATCATTTGGTAGAAGGCTTGTTTAACTTCTCCCTCATGGTTACCCGTAACAGGTTGATTTTGAGAGTCTAATGGTGCTGATCCATGTGCACGGTCAGGCGCAACACTCTCCACATCATCAGCTACGACTCTATCGGGATCGGAATCCATTTACTATATAGAATACAATTGAAATTGTCAGAAGTCACCACACTATCACATATAAAATTCTATGGCATGTATAGCTAGACTCTTACGTACTATGGTTGTCCTAGAATCGACTAAACCGTAGCTCTGATACCAATAAAATGTAACACCCCATACCCAAAACCCTTGCCGGAATCGAGTACATGGCATTACTAGACTTGACTATTATCTCGGGGCATGAAAATTTAAAGCTGTCCAACTACGTCATACTGACCAAATCGACCATAACTCGAGCTAAAAAACTCGAAATTTAGATCCGTAAATTTTCCTTACAACTAGACTCATATAACTTTTCACCATAATTTTTCCAGAATTTTTCATGTGGCCAATTAGTACAGTTTATTCATCAAAATTACCCTTATTACACTGCTTGACAATTCTGACCTGTCTTTACAAACATACAGTTATCTCATTGCACAAATTTCCTATAATGTTCTTGTTTATACCAATGAAAAATAGACTCATTAAGGGTTCTACACATATAAACCATGCTTCTTAATGATTTTTGTACAATTTTTGACAATTTATCCAAAACAGAACAGGGACTCACGAATTCATTCAGGACAAGTCTCACTAAAACTTAAATATCTCATTATATATAATTCCTTTGCCTAACTTGTTTCTTTCATATCAAAATAGACATAATAAAATTTAATTCTATGTCTTATTCACTTTCTAATTCAATTTCTCCTATTTTTGGTGATTTTTCAAAATCACATCACTGCTGTAACTAAAAACTGTTTCACAACAAAAATGGTCATGAAACATATTCACTCTTATCATTTAGCAACCGAACTTATATAACCAAACATCACAAATTATATACCAAAACATGCTTTCAAAATAAGACCAAGTTATGGCCACATACACGATTTTACATTATAAGTAAGCCATATTCGCATGGCTATCTATATACAAATTTCCAAAAATCAAACATATAAAGACCAGCCTATACATGCCATAGGTTCGTAGTTTAAGCTTTTAAAATACCAAAATAGCGATCGTTAGTGTGGTCGACTTTCTTGACGATCCCGTTGAGCGGTAGCTTTCACCTAATCTATAAAGCAGGAGAGAACATTTCACACAATAAGCTTACTAGCTTAGTAAGTCCTAAGCTCACAAAAATATAACATTTAAGTAATAATTATTTATACAAGGTTAAATGCTAGTAGCTCATTAACATAGGTATTTATACTCCATTTCTTTCAACCTACATTCCTTTACTCATAGCATATCCACTTGAGGTTGAATTTCCATAACATTAATTTCAAATTCAATTCAATGATAAAATAGTCATACATATCAATCTTTGTCTCAACATATATAACACAATTTCTATAATGATAACTCGAATATTTTAATCATAACTTACCTTATGTGCTTACCTACATAGATAGCTGAATACTTCAACTATGATTAGCCTTAATTAATATTCAGCTTTCTCTTTTATAAAACACATCAACGGCATCAAGCTCTTGGGCGATAAAGCCCGATGAGTAACACTGCAAGACAAGGCACTCGCTAGGCACGAAGCTCGAATTAAATCAATGCACTAAGCACGCTAGGCACGAAGCCTGAATTAAATCACCGGCACTAGGCCTGCTAGGCACGAAGCCTGAATTAAATCAATGTAATCAAACATTCTCCACACATTCTTCACAACTAATATATACATATGTTTAACTCAAATGAGCTCATTCACATTTAAACCAATAAAATTTACTATATCATTATGCAATCCAACAATTTATTTCACATAACCAACTTCAATCATCAACCAACTATACCACCATACATTCGGCCATAATGTAAATAGGTACAAAAATTCAGCAATTCATACCATTGTATATAATCATAATTAAGTCGTTAACATTGTTTAGCTAAAGGACTTACCTCGGTTGTCGATAGGTCGTAAAATCGGCTATTCGAGAACCTTTGTTTTCCTCGATCTTGGTCTTTCTCTTTTAGTTCGATCTAAGAAATGTCAAATAAATTTTATTCATATTCATCCTATTCATTTGCTCAACTCAAAACAAAAGCATATAGCTTAGTTTAAGAAAAACTAAGAACCTAATTTCCTACTTTATTCATTTAATTTAAAATAATAATCATACAAAATTTAAGCATTCAACTTATTCAATTTTACTCACAATGCACTTCAATACTAATAGCAACTAATTGGAACTTCTCCTCAATGGTCGAATGATCACTAGGGCCTTCAAATTCTCTAAAATTCTTCCTTCTATCATTCTACCCCTTCCTCTAAATTTACTTCAAGTAATTGACTCTTATACTTAGCTCACCCAATAACTATATCTAAGTGTAATTAATCAACCAAGAGCAATTTCATTTGTACATGAATAGCCGAACATCAAAACAAAAGCAAAAAGGGTTCATCAATGGTGGTTTCACATTCGACCAAATATAAAGGCATCCCCATGCCTACATTTAAAAATTTTCTTATTCAACATGTAGATGTCCTAAATATTTTCAAGGTTCTCTCATCAATCATAACAAAACCATAATGCTCATCCATGGCCGAACCTAGGATGAGCTTTAAACTTAAAATCTTTTTCATATATGTGATAGCATTCATGAAAACTAACACAATCAAGCAAGAATTTATCAAAATTAAGCTAAATACCTCACCTTAATGGCACATGCAAAGGCCGAATGGAGAGGATGAAGTTTTCTTCTTTATTTTGAAGACAAGAATCGGGGAAGAAGATGATTGAGGGAAGAGAATTTAATTTCCTTTTTCTTTTGTTTATTAAACTAGCACATATATTAGCATACTTGTAATATAATAATGCTTTAAATATAATATAATAAGACAATAGACTATTTTATTTTGTTTTTCTCATGATTACCGCCCACCATATTAAATATGGGGAATTTGACATGCAAATCCTATGTTTAATAAACTAATCACTTAGCTCTTTTATTTCATGCTCGCTACATTGTTCCTCTTAGCAATTTAATCCTTTTAGCCAATTAAACACTCAAATGATTAAATTCTTCTCTTTAAACTTTCACATGCATCAATTCACCTATAATAGACACATGATGTAATATATAAAAATATTTATCGGGCTCGGATTCGTGGTTCCGAAACCACCGTTCCGATTAGGGTCAGATTCAGTCTGTCACAATGGGCGTGTGTGACTACCCACGGGCGTATGTCATCAAGCATGGGCGTGTAGTCCCTGTTTAGATTGAGGAAATTTTAAGAATTAAAAAAGTTCTGATATAGTCTCGAGAGCCTCGTATGTATGAATGGGGTCTCGTAAGTCAAGAATGAGGTTGATGAGGTGACTTAAGATAATAGTCATGATGAGCCTTAGTGGCGATCATGTCGTTTTTATCCAGTAATACCTCAGGCCAGGTTCTGGCAGGAATTACGGTATGGGGGTGTTACTTTAGTGGTATCAGAGCTATGGTTTAGTTAGTTCTAGGACTATCGTAGCAAGTGTAAGAGTCTAGCTATACATTCCACAAGCATAGAATGACAGTATGGTGGCTTTTGATGATTTTAAACTTTTTTTATGTAGTGTATAGATCCTAATCAATCGGCTGCCAATGATGTAGCTAGTAATGCACCGGCTCCCACGCAAGGGACCGCGCCAGTGTGCAGAGTGAACCCAAGACTAGGGGTCAAGGAGATGAGGCTCGGGAAGCTTTTCTCCAGATGATGAGTAACTGGTACTCGAAGTATGTTCGAGCAAACCCTAATGCTCAACCTTTTCCACCTCCTCCTATACCTCAACCTGTCCCAATGGCTCTTCAAGGTATAGAAGTAGTGAGAGTAATGAAGCCCCCGGTGGATAAGATTAGGAAACACGGGGCTAAGGAGTTTAGAGCTAAGGTAGATGATGACCCTGAAACGGCAGAGTTATGGCTAGAGAACTCAATGAGGGTATTCAATGAACTCTCATGTACACCCGAAGAGAGCTTGTAATATCCGAGAATTAGGGCTTGTGCATTTTTGCTCAATTGCATGTGCTTGTATGCCTATGTATATTATGAATGTGCTTTATGAATTTCAGGAATAGTAGAATGTAGGAGAATGCCTTAGAAATTATTTAATTTTAAGTTTAAAAGAGGGAGCTAAGCCTAAGAGGCCTTAAGAAAATTTGTAGGGGAAATATGCCACTAAAATGGGCTTGTTTAAGTGGCTTGGAGGCGCCACTTAGGGCTTTAGTAAGTGACGCCACAAGCAAAAGGGGAAGGGCCTAGGTTCGAATCACAAAGGAAGAAAAAAGGGAGTTTTTATTTTGCTACAAGGATGAGCAGCAGTGGACGGCATATGGACTCTGGAGGAAGGAGGTATAGATTGGGTTGGAAAGAGTTAAAGATTCGGCTAAGGTAGAGTGAAAAGGGGGATTGAATGGAGAGAGGGAGAGTTGGCCGGCCAAGGGACTCTCTCTTGGGTGGTTTTTTCAGCCAAAGGGTAG
Organism: Gossypium rotundifolium; assembly: GCA_025506655.1. Classification (NCBI taxonomy): domain Eukaryota; kingdom Viridiplantae; phylum Streptophyta; class Magnoliopsida; order Malvales; family Malvaceae; genus Gossypium; species Gossypium rotundifolium. The sequence continues at coordinate 48,232,551 of CP106730.1, read as the reverse complement.
AAGTGAGGCCATATTCATTCTTTTCTTTTCAATTGTGCCTCTGCTGAATTCTTTAGCAAATTTTCTCTTCTTTTTTTTTTATTTTGCCTTGTGTTCTAGCCGAATCTCCATCATCCATCTTCTCCTTCTTCTTTTGCAAATTCACTCAAGCCGAATAAAATAATAACCCCTAGCCAATTGTCCATTAAACCCCAAAAGCTAAAAACTTGTTGATCTCTATCTAAGTCTACATAGCCGAATCTCTGTGGGTTCAACAAGGAGCAGTTGAATTCTGTCATAAGGGTAAGGATCAACTATTGATTCTTTTCTTTCTTTTCTTTAGCCGAAAGATGAAATCTAACCCCATTAATGTTCATAGCCGAAACTATGAAGGAAGTTTCGGGATTTCTATTGTAGCCAATTTCAAGGAGGCAATCTTCGGGATTGGTGTGATCAAGGTAAGTAATATGTGGTATTCGGCCAAGGGCCATTTGTTGTGATTAAAGGTTAGGAATTGATCTAACATGTGTCTATAGCGATTTTGACAAATACCACAACCAAGGATATATTTCCGGGATTTAAGATTCATAAGGTAAGTGACTATGTACATTTGGCCAAGGCCATAATTGGTGTTTCAAATCTATTTCGTATTTATTCAAAAAGCCGAAACTAACCAAGTCTAATGAACTAGTGTTGGCCGATTTCAAGGAAGAAGTATCACGAAATTTCGGGATTTGATTAGTAATCAAATCGGTAGCAAGGTAAGATTTTGGTTACGTTAATCCTTCGGGATTTGATTATTTAGCCGAATGGCTTTTTACTGAAGTACTTAAGGTTGGCTGAATGTAGGAACTAAGGATCTAAAGCATTAGATCGGGTTTTCGGGATTTCAGTGAAAGCATTAAGTGAAATAGCTGTGTACCCCACACTAACTTTTAATAGATTTACGGCATCAATTTAATATATGTGTTTATACTGACGTGAAATGTGGCCAAAGGTACCATGCAATGGTGCAAAGTACTCAGGTACGTAACCTTAACATTATGTTAATAAATGATAGGAATATTTGGAATATGGCACATATGTGAATATTGATAAGCATGTGAAATAAGGCATAAGGCATGTTGTTGCATGATTTGTATGACATGGGGCATATGGGAAATTATTTTAAAGGGGAAGTGATCTGGTGGTTTATACCACAATATCTGAATGTGGTGACTCATATCACAAAATCCGAATGTGGTGACTTATGTCACAATTAATTATCTGGTGGCTATGCCACAATATATATAAGGACGATGAGCATGTCGTTTGCAGCGACTACCTTCGATGATGTGTAGCGGATGGAGGGTCGACTTAGTAGTCCCCACGGTGTAATGGTTGGTACGGGTGATGTGTAGCGGATGGTTATCTAGGTTTGGGTTTGGGTTTGCATCATTGATTATATGTGTTTCATATGTGTGATTTGACATGCCTAAATTGATTGAGAGTTTGTGTTTGGTGGTTACACATTGAGTCTGTTTGACTCACCCCATTGTGGGATTATTTTTTCAGGTGACACACAGTAATGGACCGGGTCGGCAGGAGCTCAATGGTGGCCATGCTTAGCTCAGAAGTTGTTTTATTTTGAATTTTCCATACTTAAGTATTTTGAATTATTTCGGGTTTTGTTTTGATGTAATAAGGCCATAAGTATTAAACTGTTTATGCATGCATTTAAATTATTTTAGTATGGTACGATCTTTATCACTTTAAAGTTTAAGTAACTTATATTAAAAATAAATGTTAAATGTTTTGACACCTAATCAACACAAATCAACTGTTTTTCAAAAACACACAAAATTTTGGCAAAACTTCAAATAAGTTTCGAATGATTTTTCCCTAGAAGCATGCCAGATCCGGTCAGGGCTTGTGGGCTGGGTTTGGGGTGTTTCAGAGCTTAAAGTCTACCGTATCTTTGCTGAGGGACTCAGCATACCATTGGTGGAAAATGTTGACGTCAATGGTCCCGAAGGAGCGAGTGACGTGAGACTTATTTTTGGAAGAGTTCCAAAAAAAGTATATAAGCCAAAGAATCATTGATCAGAAAAGGAAGGAATTCCTTGAGTTGAAGCAAGGAAGAATGTCAGTAGCAGAATATGAGCGCGAGTTTGTTAGGCTTAGAAAATATGCTCAAGAATGTGTATCGATAGAGACCATTTTATGTAAAAGGTTTGAAGATGGACTGAATGAGGATATCAAACTCCTAGTTGGTATTTTGGAATTGAAAGAGTTCGTAGTGTTAGTTGATAGGGTGAGTAAGGCTAAAGAACTAAGTAAGGAAAAGAGGAGGGCGGTGAGTGAGGCCCGAGATGCGAGAAAATGGCTGATGGGCAAATAAAACCAAGCTCAATAAAAAAGATCCAAGGAGGTGAATCCTCAGACCACTACATCAGTTGGATATTCACCTCGAGCTTAATGTAACACTCGTTCGGGTTCAAGAGTCTAAGCCACCTCGATGGAAAGTGTGGCCAATTCGAAGAACAAACTGGAGTGTCTAAGTTGTGGTAGATATCACAATGGAGAGTGTTGGGGTAATAGTCAAAACCGTTATAAGTGTGGTTCCCCCGACCATTTTATCCGAAATTGCCCCGAGAGGGATGACAAGGAAGAGAAGCAAGAGATAAGATCTAGCAATGTACCTATAAGGCGTAGGCCACCAAAGAACCAGGGAGGGGGAACTAGTTGTAGAGGTGCGTCACAAGATTCTATTGTGAGATCAGAGGGTCGAGCGTTTGCAAGGACGTATGCCATTCGCGCTCGCGAAGAGGCATCCTCCCTAGATGTGATAACGAATACTTTTTCTCTCTATGAACCCTTTGTTATTGCTTTAATTGATCCAGGGTCTACTTATTCTTATATTTTCATGAGATTGGCATCTAGTTTGAGTATGACCTTTGAGTCTACAGGCATTATGGTTAAGGTGTCAAACCCGTTAGGTAAGCATGTGTTAGTGGACAAGGTGTGTAAGAATTGGCCTTTGATGATTGAGAGTCATTGTTTTTCAGCAAACCTGATGTTGTTGCCATTTGATGAGTTTGATTTAATCATTGGCATGGATTGGTTGACTACACATAGTGTCTTAATGAACTATGGTAGTAAGTTTATCGAGCTAAAATATGAGAATTGAGATATTATTCGAGTTGAATCAGGTGAGTCAGATAATCTATCGGTGATGATTTCTTCCTTAGTGGCCGAGAAATACTTGAGAAAGGGATGTGAGTCCTATCTCGCATTTTTATTCAATACTCAAGAGTTTACCTCCACTGAGAGAGGTCGAGTTTGAGATCGAGTTAGTTTTTGGAATGGCACCTATTTCGATTGCTCTGTATAGGATGGTACCCTTAGATTTGAAAGAACTAAAGGTTCAGTGGCAAGAATTGACGGATAAATGTTTTGTGAGACCAAGGTACTCACCGTGGGGTGCTCTGGTATTGTTTGTGAAGAAGAAAAATGGGTCAATGAGATTGTGCATAGACTACAGACAACTCAATAAGGTAACTGTGAAAAATAGGTATCCTTTACCAAGGATAGATGACCTATTTGACCAACTAAAAGGTGCTACAATATTCTCTAAGATAGATTCGAGGTTTGGTTATTACTAGTTGAGAGTAAAGGGGTAGGATGTGTTGAAAATTGCGTTTCGGATGAGGTATGGCCATTATGAGTTTCTGGTCATGCCGTTCGGTTTAACAAATGCTCATGCAATTTTCATGGATTTGATGAATCGTGTATTCCGATCGTATTTGGATAAGTTTTTGGTATTAATCTATTCTCAGAATGAGAGTGATCATGCAGAACATTTGAGAATCGTCTTACAGACTTTAAGAGATAAGCAGTTGTATGCTAAATTTAGTAAAAGTGAGTTTTGGCTCTAAGTGGTCAAATTTTTAGGACAGATTGTGTCGGGAGATGGTATTAGAGTTGACCCGAGTAAGATTTTAGCTATTGTGGATTGGAAATCACTGAGAAACGTGTCAAAAGTCAAAAGCTTTTTGGAACTAGCAGGGTACTACAGACATTTAGTAAAGGAGTTTTCCATGGTTGCTACCCCAATGACGAAACTATTGCATAAGGATGTCAAGTTTGATTGGACTGAGACATGTAAACAGAGTTTTGAGAGTTTGAAAATATTGTTGGCTGAGGCACCGATTTTGGTTCAACTAGAACCGAAGAAAGAGTTCATGGCTTATAGTGACACATCGTTAAATGGTCTCAATTGTGTGTTTATACAAGAGGGTAAGGTAGTCACTTACGCCTCGAGGCATCTAAAATCGCACGAAAATAATTATCCGACTCATGATTTGGAGTTGGCTATGATTATTTTTGCACTAAAGATTTGGCGACGTTACTTATATGGTGAGAAGTGTCGAATCTTTATAGATCACAAGAGTTTGAAGTATTTGATGGATCAAAAGGATTTGAATTTGCGACAATGGCGATGGCTTGAGTTATTGAAGGACTATGAGTTGATCATTGATTACCATCTGGGAAAAGGGAATATGGTTACGGATGCCCTGAGTAGGAAATCCTTGTATGCTTTGAGAGCCATGAGCACGAGTTTGGCATTGTCTGATGATGGGACTATATTGGCCGAGTTGAGAGCTAGGCCACTATTTGTTCATTAGATAAGTGAGGCTCAGAGAAATGACAGTGAGATGCAAGCTAAGAGAGCTAAGTGTAGATCGAGAAGTGATTTTGATTTTTGAGTGAGTTCGGATGATTGTTTGATGTATCATGATAGAATCTGTGTACCCAAAGATGATGAGTTGATCCGAAAAGTTTGCATGAGGCACATAGTGGTTATTTATCAGTACACCCGGGTAGTACAAAAATGTACAACAATTTGAGAAAGTTTTATTGGTGGCCGGGTATGAAAAGAGACATTTCAGAGTTTGTGGAAAAATGTCTGATTCGTCAACAGGTGAGAGCTGAGCATCAAGTGCCTTTGGGATTACTTCAGCCTGTGATGGTACCTGAATGGAAATGGGATCGGGTGGATTTTGTGGCGAGGTTACCTCTGACTCCGAAAAAGAAAGATGCTGTGTGGGTTGTTATGGACAGATTGACGAAGTCGACTCATTTTATTACAGTACATGTTGATTACTCACTAGATAAGTTAGCCGAATTGCATGTGGCAGAAATAGTGAGATTACATGGTGTGCCTGTGTTTATAATATCGTATAGAGATCCAAGGTTTAATTCGAGGTTCTGGAAGAAGTTGCAAGAAGCCATGGGTATGAAGTTAAATTTCAGTACTGCGTTCCATCCGCAAATTGATGGTCAGTTTGAAAGAGTGATTCAAGTCCTTGAAGATATGCTTCGATGTTGTGTGTTAGAATTCGAAGGTAGTTGGGAGAGATGTCTGCCTTTGGTCGAATTTGCTTACAACAACGTTATCAGTTGAGTATACAAATGGCTTCGTGTGAGGCCTTGTATGGTCGTAAGTGTCTGACTCCTTTGTATTGGACCGAGCTTGGTGAAAAGCGAATCCATGGGGTTGATCTAGTGAAAGAAACTGAAGAGAAAGTGAAAGTGATCCGTGATGGTCTGAAAGCTGCTTCGGACTGATAAAAATCGTATGCAGATTTGAAAAGAAAAGAAATTGAGTTTGATGTGGGTGAAAAAATGTTTTTGAAAGTATCCCTATGGAAGAAGATCATGAGATTTGGACGAAAAGGGAAATTGAGTCCAAGATTCATAGGGTCGTATGAAATTACCAACAGAATTGGACCAGTAGCTTACCATTTGGCCCTGTCGGTGGAATTATATAAGATTCATAATGTGTTCTATGTGTCGATGTTGTGACGATATCGCTTCAATCCTTTGCATGTGATTCCTTCAACGAAAATTGAGATAAGACCGGATATGTCTTATGAATAGGAGCCGATTAAGATCTTGGCTCGAAAAGTAAAACAGTTGAGGAATAAGAACATAGCCCTAGTGAAAGTGTTGTGGCAAAAACACGGTGTGTAAGAGGCTACGTGGGAGACGGAAGAAGCTATGAGAGAGCAACATCCAAACCTCTTTACTGGTAAGATTTTCGGGGGCGAAAATCTTTAAAAGGGGAGAGTTGTAATATCCCAATTTAGGGTCTAGTCGAAATAGTGGTGCGAGACCACAAATCTGAGGTATATGTATGAGTTTTTGAGGTTTATTCCATGTTTGCAAGTTAGTGTGAAAGTTTCATGAAGCAATTTTGTGAAATTGAGGTTGAATTGTCTAAAAGGACTAAATTGAAAAAGTTGTAAAATGTGAAATTCTAGAAGTTATTTGTATGAAATAGCTTTAGAATATCAATTAGAGATCCTTAAAGAGAAATTTTCCCAATTTCTAATTTTTGGACAAAATTGGGCATAGATGAGTTAAAATAGAAAGTTTGTCAAAAAGGGCATTTTAGTCATTTGACAATTAAATGATTAAAATGGGAAAAGATGATAGAATTTCATTCATCTTCTTCTCCAAGGCTGCCGAAATTTTCAAGAAGCCATTGTTAGGGCTCTTCAACTTTTCAAGCTAGCTAGTAAGTGTATTCTAGCTCTGTTTTTGATATTCTTCGTATTTTTGAAGTCCTAGTAGCATGAGTAAGCTATTTTTAGCTATATGTTGAGCTAAGATGGATGTTCAAAAATGTAACCATGTATGACATACATGTATTTTGATGTTTTATGGAAGAATATGAAAGCTTGATGTAGTAGAAACATCTTTTGCTAAGTGATTTCCATGAAAAATGCATGTAGGGACTTGTTTGTGAAAGTCTTGAGTTTGGTTATAAATGTGTAATTTAGTGAGAATTTAAGATTGCTTTAGCTGAGTAAATGGTTCAGTTAAGCATGAAAGACTAGAAAGTTGAATGAAAATCACTTTACGAGCCTTGGGGCAAATGAGTAAATATGAGAACGTTTAGGGGTAAAATGGTAATTTTGCTAAAGTATGAGATAATGGTCAATTTAGTCAATGTGTGTATTGAATGAGTTGATTTATCATTATAGATCAAGAAATACAAAGCCCGGATCGAAATCGAGGCAAGAGCAAGGTGGTGGACTAAATTGCATGTTTCAATACTTTTGAGTACCGAGGTAAGTTTACGTATAAACGATGCATATATGTGTTTACATTTTTAACGCTAGCTAGTGTGTAGAATGATTGAGGACCTATGCGGTTCTAGAGGAATGAATGAGATAGTAGTTGTGAATGGATGAATGGATTACAAGTAGATATGTGAATGTGTAGTGATAATGCTTGATGGTGGGCTAAGTGCGATACCACCTTAATACTTAACAACGATGGGCTGTGCGATACCATAGTTAAGTATATTATTTAGAGGGCTATGTGTTAAACCACTATGAATACCTTTGTTGGTAGGCTAAGTGCGATACTACTCTATAAATTGATTGTGGTGGGCTAAGTGCAAAACCATCGAGAAATTAGCTGTGTGGATGTATTATTAAGAATAATAATGTGTTGTATATTGAGTAAATGTGATATTGAGTGCAGGGGTGCATGTCAATGATTATGAGTATATGACTCATGATGTGTTGGAAATGTGGTAAGGGATAGAAAGAGTAAGCATAATTTGTGGATGTGAATTTATTTGGTAGTATAATGCTAATTGTTGTCTAGTTTATACTAGAATGCTTAAATTGTTTATGTGTAAACTTACTAAGCTCAAGGCTTACTCCTTTTCTTTTCCCTTGTCTTATAGAGAAAGAGGGTTGAATCGAGATACGTGGATTAATCGGAAGATCACCCACACTATCAGCTTACTCTGGTACAGTAGACTTGATGTTTTGTATATGGCATGTATAGAGGCTAGACAAGTTAGTAAATTTTGTTGTAAATGGCTAAGATATGTTAGCCTTTAGATGGATAATCTATTTTGTATAATGCCATAGTTGTTGGCTATTTTATTATATGAAAAGATGTAGTTATCTACATGAGTTTGTGCTTTAATATAAGTTGATTATAGATGAATTGGATGAGTGCATGTTGTGTATGATTGAGGAGTGAAAAGAACTTGGCAAATAGCTTTGTTCTTGTCCATGTTGATAGGCTCAAGGGCATGTGTCTAGCCCATGTATGACACACGGTCAGCCTACGGGCGTGTGTATTGGCCGTGTCACTTTGGCAGAACTGAGTAGTGTAGGCCAATGGCTAGCCACACGGGCATGTGCCTAGACTCAAGGCCATGTGAGGTGGTTAGTGTGCACCATGGGTGGTGAGCACGGGCGTGTGCCCTAACCGTGGGGCATTGGTAGAATGCTTGAGTTTTCATGCACGGTTTGTGAACATGCACGGTTCATGCATGATCTCCACCACTATTCCGGCTAGGCCCTAAGTCGGGCTGTTACATGCCTGTTGAGTCCACAGAGTTCGTGATTAACATGTCTAACCCCTTAGGCAAATATGTATTAGCTGATAAGGTGTGCAAAGATTTCCCATTGATGATTAGAGGTCATTATTTTAAGGCAAGTCTCATGTTATTGCCATTTGATGAATTCAATATAATTCTTGATATGGACTGGTTAACCACTCATGATGTGACAATAAATTATGGAATGAAATAAATTGAATTGAGATGTCAAAATGGGGACACTCTTCGTGTTGAATAAGATGAACAAGACAAATCGCCTGTAGTGATCTCTCACATGTCTGCTCAGAGGTATGTAAGAAAGGGGTATGAGGCGTATCTTGCTTTTGTGATGAATGCCAAAGAAATCGAGTTAAGAATTGAATCAGTATCGATAGTATGCGAATATCTAGATGTTTTCCCCGAAGAATTGCCAGGGTTACCTCCAGTTAGAGAGGTTGAATTCAATATAGAGTTAGGTCCTGGTATAGTGCCAACATCGATTGCTCTATACTGAATGGCTCCAATTGAGCTAAAGGAATTGAAGGCACAGTTGCAAGAGTTGACGGACAAAGGTTTTGCTAAATCGAGTTACTCTCCGTGGGTTGCTCCAGTACTATTTGTGAAAAAGAAAGATGGTACAATGGGACGATGTATAGATTATCGGCAACTTAATAAGGTAACAATGAAGAACAAGTACCCATTGCCAAGGATCGATGATTTGTTTGATGAATTGAAGGGAACCACCGTGTTTTCCAAAATATAATTGAGGTCGGGATTACCAGTTGAGAGTAAAAGACTCAAATGTGTCGAAGACTGCATTTCGAACAAGGTATGGGCACTATGAATTTTTAGTCATGCCTTTTGTCTTAACAAATGCTCCTGCGATGTTTATGGATTTAATGAACCGTATATTTCATCCATACTTGGATAAGTTTGTTGTGGTTTTTATTGATGACATACTGATCTATTCTCGTGATGAGAACAAACATGCTGAACACTTGAGGACGATTTTACAGATTTTGCGAGATAATCAGTTGTATGCCAAGTTTAGCAAAAGTGAGTTTTGGCTCAAACAGGTTGGATTTTTTGGGGCACATCGTATCGGGAGATGGAATCTGAGTCGACCCAAGTAAAATTTCAGCTATTGTTGATTGGAAACCGTGAAGAATGTATAAGAGATTAGAAGTTTTCTAGGGCTAGCTGGCTATTACCGACGATTCGTCAAGGGATTTTCTATGATAGGTACCCCGATGACGAGGTTATTATAGAAAGTTTTAAAGTTCAAGTGGACAGAAAAGTTCCAGGGAAGTTTTGAGAAACTAAAGGCATTGTTGACAGAGGCTTTAGTTCTAGTGCAACCTGAACCGGGGAAAGAATTTGTGATCTACAACAATGCATCCTTGAATGGATTGGGATGTGTGCTCATGCAAGAAGGCAAGGTGATAGCGTATGCTTTTAGACAGTTAAAGCCACATGAGAAGAATTACCTGACGCATGATTTAGAGTTGGTTGCCATTGTATTTTCATTAAAGATTTAGAGACACCATTTGTATGGTGAAAGATGTTGAATATTCACCGATCATAAAAGCCTAAAGTACTTGATGAATCAAAAGAAATTTAATTTGAGGCAACGAAGATGGTTAGAGCTGATAAAGGACTATGAGCTAGTCATTGATTAGCACCCGGGAAAGGCGAACGTAGTCGCCGATGCTTTGAGTAGGAAATCCTTGTTTGCATTGAAGGCTATGAATACACGGGTGACTTTGTCAGACAATGGTTCCATTTTAGCTGAGTTGTGGGCTAGACTGATGTTCTTTCAAGAGATTTATGAGGCTCAGAAAGATGACAGTGACTTGCAAGCCAAAAGAGTTCAGTGTGGGTAGGCTGTTAAGTCTTTCAGATAAATTTTGATGGATGTTTGATGTTCAGAGACAGAGTTTGTGTACCTAGGAATGATGAGCTTATTTGAAAGATTTTACACGAGGCATATAGTGGATGCTTATCAGTACATCCGGCAGCACGAAGATGTATAATGATTTGAAGAAATGGTATTGGTCGCCGAGTATGAAGAAAGATATTTCTGAGTATGTATCAAGATGCTTGATTTGTCAGCAAGTAAAGGCCGAACACCAAGTACCTTTGAGTCTGCTTCAACCTATTATGGTTCCCGAGTGGAAATGGGACCGGGTTACTATGGACTTTGTAACGGGTTTACCGTTGACACTGAGCAAGAAAGATGCTGTATGGGTTATGGTAGATAGACTTACAAAGTCGGCCCATTTCATACCGGTACGTGTTGATTATTCGCTTGATAAGTTGGCAGACTTGTATGTTTCTGAGATTGTGAGGCTACATGGAGTGCCTTTATCAATTATATCGGATAGAGATCTGAGATTTACATCCTGATTTTGGAAAAAGTTGCAAGATGCTTTGGGCACAAAGTTGAGTTTTAGTACGGCTTTTCACCCCCAAATCGACGGACAGTAGGAGAGATTTATACAGATACTTGAGGATATGTTTCGGTGTTGCGTTCTTGAGTTTCAGGGCAGCTGGGAAAAGTACCTACCGTTGGTATAGTTTGCTTACAATAACAATTTTTAGTCAAGTTTGAAAATGATGCCTTATAAGGCTTTGTATGGGCGTAAGTGTTGAATGCCTTTATATTGGACTGAACTCAAAGAAAATTAGATTCACGGGGTCGATCTAGTTAGAGAAATCGAAGAGAAAGTAAGGGTGATTTGAGATTGTTTAAAAGCTGCCTCTGATAGACAAAAATCCTACTCGAATTTGAAAAGAAAAGAGATTGGATTTCAAGTTGGTGATAAAGTATTCTTAAAAGTGTCACCATGGAAGAAAGTTCTCAGATTTGGCCAAAAAGGTAAATTGAGTCTACGTTTTATTGGACCATATGAGATCACCGAGAGGATATGGCCGGTAGCCTATCGATTAGCTTTGCCGTCTGAATTGGAAAAGTTTCATGATGTGTTTCATGAGTCTTTTTTACGTCATTACCGATTAGATCCTTCGCATGTGATTACACCTACAGAGGTTGAAATTCAACCCGACATGACATATGGCAAAGAATCGGTAAAGATTTTAGCACGAGAAGTCAAATAGTTAAGGAATAAAAATATAGCTCTTGTGAAAGTATTATGGCAAAGACATGGGGTAGAAGAGGCTACATAGGAGCCCGAAGAGGCTATGAGGAACTAGTGCCCAAACCTTTTTGCTGGTAAGATTTTTGGGGACAAAAATCCCTAAGGGGGAGAATTGTAACAACCCGATTTAGGGCCTAGTCAGAAGAGTGGTGCGAGACCACAAATCCAAAGTGGAAATATGTGTTTTATGATTTTTACGGGACTCATGATGTGTTTGCATGATTGTGTGAAAATTTCATGAGGAAATTTTATTTATTAGTGATTAATTTTTCCATTAGGACTAAATTGAAAAGATTAGAAAATATGAGATTCTAGAAGATTTAAGTATGAGATAGAATTATAAAAATTACTTTAGATCCTTATTTAGCAAGTAGACCATTATATAAGATTGATAAAAAGAGACATGAGAAGGAAAAATCTCAAGAAAGGGGCCTTAAGGGCAAATTGGTCATTTAGTTAATTAATGAATTAAAAAGGGAAAATAAGTCAAAAAATGGTGTCCATCTTCTCCAAGCTTGGCCAAAAATCACAAGAGCACCATAGCTAGGGTTTCTTCAACTTCCAAGCTTAATAATAAGTGCATCCTAGCCCCATTTTCAATGTTCTTTGTATTTTTGAGATCCTCGTAGCTCGATTTAGTTATTTCTAGCTATATTTTGAGCTAGGGTTTATGTTAAAAAATTTAACCATGTATGACATGCATGTATTTTGATGTTTTATGGAAGAATATGAAACTTTGATGTATGATAAACATCTTTTTCTAAGTGATTTTCATGAAAATTTTATAAAAAGACCAAATTGTAAAAGTTATAAAATGGTCATACATGAGTGAAATAGTGGGAATTAGCGGCTGTTATAGTTAAGAAAATGATTCGGCTAGGCTTGAAATACAAGAAAGTTGAATGAAAATCATTTTACGAGCCTAGGGGCAAAAGTGTAAATATGTTAAAGTTTAGGGGCAAAATTGTAATTTTACTAAAGTATGATTCATGAGTCAATTTAGTCAATGTGAGTATTAAAGAAGTGAAATTGTTATTATAGATTAATAAACACAAAGCTCGGACTGAAATCGAGGCAAGAATAAAGTATCAGACTAAATCAAACATCTACACGCGTTTTGAATACCAAGGTAAGTTTGTGGGAAATTAAGGATACATATGCTATTGTGTTTAAATTACTTATTATTTTGAGAAATGCATATCATTCCCATGAAATTTATGAATAATGTCTTGATGAGAAAATGAATGAGAATATGCTAAGTAAAGTCCCGGTTGAAATTTTTGAAAAACGAGGATACCTATGTCACGACATGAGATAAGGACGGGCCTGTATATGTCTGGGACATGGCATCGACACCAAATGTAGATCTCATATAAGACCATGTCTGCGACATGGCATCTACATCTAAGTACGATATCATATATAACCATGTCTGGGATATGGCATCGACATCGAGCTAAGAGATCTCGTGTAAGACAATATTTGGGATATGACATCGGCATCAAGAGTGATCCCATGTAAGACCATATCTGGGATATGGCATTAGCATCATGATACATGTATGATGAGATGGAGTATTCTCTGATTTTTCGAGTAGTTCAACAGGCAAAAGAGAGCTAAGTATGCAAAGATGCTATAGTGTTAAATTATACAAGGATGATAATGAGTTCCTTTTATGTTAAGGATGATGATGATTTAAGTTTATGTCTGAGTTAGAATAAGTGCTAAATTATGTGACTAAGTGATACAAGTACCATGAGTAAAATTACAAGTTATGAAACCATAATGTGAAGTGTGATGGTAAGAGTGAGTATGAGTAAATATGCCTAAGCCTTTGAGAACTTGTGTTGCTACTGTTATATGAGATGAATGGATTTTACCATGAACACTTATGTTGCTATATTAATTCACGCAAACTTACTAAGCTATACGCTTACCTCTCTATTTTCCCTTTCCTTTTTGTATCGCCAAGATAGCTCGCGGATCGTAGAATGTCGGAGCTCAGATCACACTATCAATCATTCCTTGGTATAGTAAAGTTGATTTATTTTAGGTATGGCATGTATAGGAACTTGGTCATTTTGTATTATGTCAGATTTGAGAGCCAAAGTGTTGGCTACTAATATTATCCTCTCATTTTGTATATGGCCATAGGGAATTGGCCAATATTTGTTAAGTTCCATATTTTATTGAGGATAAGTGTAACAGATCGAATTTGACCCTAATTGGAACGATGGTTACGGGACCACGAATCCCAGTCTGAAACATATTTAAATGATATATTATGTGTTTATTATATGTGATTTAATGCGTGTGAAAGTTTCGTAGAAAAATTTAATCGTTTGTGTGTTTAATTTAACAAAAAGGACTAAATCGCGTCAAGCGTAAAAGTTACATACCATAGTGTAAAGTGCTAGAATGATGATGGCTTTTTAATATGGGGCATTAAAAGGGCAATTAGCCCATTTTTAAGTTAGTGGGTGGCATATGTCATAATTAACCTTAAGTTATATATTAGTTTTTTTTTATTTGAAAGGTTAAATTGGTAATTTAACAATTACTTAACTTATATGTTAAAGTATCAATAAAAAAAAGCCATCATCTTTTTGGTTCATCCTTAGCCGAATGTTGGAGAAAGAAGGAAGCTTTGAAATCCTTTGATTTTCGGTAATTCTAGGCTTAAATTCAAGGTGAGTTTTTAGTCAGTTTTCGTTAATTTTTACGTTTTTGAGATCGTTGCTTCGAACAGTAGCTGGCCCGTGTTAGAATTTTTAAAACTAAGCATGCTTGATGTTTGGCCATTGACATGTTCATGTGGTTTTTGATGTTTGATGATTTTAAATTAAAGATATGTTAAAGATTAGTATGTTTTGTATTGGAAATTTTGGTGAAATTTAGTGTTTTGGGCTAAATTGCAAAAATGAATTTTTGAGGGGGCTAAAATGAAAAATAAGTGAAAGAAATGGACTTGTAGGGTCCCTATGAATATTCGGCCCTTGAGTAGATTAGTGAAATTTTGTGTATTTTGTGTTTTATACAAATAGGACTAAATTGTAAAAATGTGAAACATTAGGGGTAAAATGGTAATTTGCCTATTTTTGTGTTTTGGGACTAAATTGAGATGAATTGTGCTTGAATGAGCTAAATTTTAATATGTTTAGATTAAGAGCAAAGAAAAACTAATTTGGATCGGGGAAAGGCAAAAGTTATCAAATAGCCGGTTTAAGTTGTCCGTCGATAGTCGAGGTAAGTCCCTAAGAAAGTATATGTTAAAGAATTAGTTATGAACATATTAAATGATAATATTTTCAAATTTTGAGTATAATTTCATATGATGGCTGAATGGGGTAGTAAGTATTATTAGATTGAATTTTATTTTGTTTAAAAGTAATGTGAATAAGTAAGTTCGTTTTGATATGTGAAAGAAATACGAAGTATACGAGATGTTCGTGAATTCAGCACTAAGCAATGTGAAATGAATGATTAATAGTGTTGATATTCAGGCTTCGAGCCTAGTAGGCCTTGTGTCGGTAAGTTATATCGGGCTTCGAGCCTAGCAGGCCTTGTGCCAATGAGTTATATCGGGCTTCGAGCCTAGCAAGCCTTGTGCCAGTGAGTTACTTCGGGCTTATTGCCTAGCAGGTTTAATGCTAGTGTTCAAACTTTAGACTTCGGGTCTAGCAGGCTTAATGCCGGTGAATTTCTATAAACAAAAAATACGAGAATCAAACAAGGTGAGTCACATATAATGTTATGTGCTAAAAGCTCAGGTAAGAGTTAGCCTACTATGTTAGTAAGGAATGAAGTGAGCTAATTTATTATCATTTTAAATAAATACGATGTGATGAAATGGACAATTCCATAAGTACTTTATTGTATAATGTTGAGCTTATCATAAATGTGTATGTACATTACTTATATGTGAAATCGAGTTATATACATGTATGTCATAGTAAACTCGGTTATAAAATGGAAAGGTCAATGATGAAAGAGTCGGAAGTGTTTTGCATATGTGCATAAGTAGATATAGAAGATCGATGCCTAAGGTTGGTTCATGTGATTCGGAATAGGCGATATAATGTGATATTCATGTGATTTGATAATATACATGTTCATGATGACATAGTGATAATACTTAAATCAAATGTGTCACTAGTATTCAGCTATGTGCATATTACATATTGAAATCTTTATGTTCAATAAGCTTGGAAATTTAAATGTTTACATGTATGTTCATTACGTTTTTATTTGCTTGAGACTTACTAAGCTAGTGAGCTTCCTTTGTGTGTATTCGCTGTTCGTTTTATAGATTTTGGGTAAGCTGCGGGCGCGAAGGATCGTTGATAAAGTCAACCACACTATCATCTCTTTTTGGTACTTTCCAGCTAGTTTATTTCCAATTTAAAGGCATGTATATACTAGATAAATGTTTGAATGATGTTCTATTCATATATATATAGCCATGTGAAAATGGCTTGATCATTTTGTTTAAGTTGGTTTTAATTGTTTCGGCTATGTGTATGGTGTGTTTGATTTCAATGATTCGGCTATGACTTATTTCTTTTAGTCAAGTATATGTGATAGGCATTCGACATAATTGCTTGTTTATGATATTAAGAGTTGAGTTAATTTAGTTATGTATATTCGCCATTAGGTTAATGGTTGAATTTCATTTGTAG
The DNA here is from genome assembly GCA_025506655.1 of Gossypium rotundifolium. Classification (NCBI taxonomy): domain Eukaryota; kingdom Viridiplantae; phylum Streptophyta; class Magnoliopsida; order Malvales; family Malvaceae; genus Gossypium; species Gossypium rotundifolium. The sequence goes on along the minus strand of CP106730.1, from coordinate 48,216,343 downwards.
ATTAATCTTTACATGTATTAGGTCACGATTCGAAATGTTGTAAAGTATGTTCATGGTTATATTTTTGAAATGGTTGGTGTAGGTTGATTCTTAAGTGGTAAAAAAGTTAAGGTTATTCAGTTTGGTAAATGATTTATTTGGGTTTTGCATTTTAGGTATGGATTATGTGCGTTTTAAAATGGGATATGATTATTAGCTATTTATGGTTCGGTTATGTCATTTGACCATTTGTTATGTTTTTTTTTTCAAAGTGCATGTGTGTATTTGGTATGTTTGGAAATATAATATGGTGAATGACACATTTGCATGATTATAATGCAATAAAGGTTTCTTATATAACCGAATAGGTAGTTAATTTATTGGTTACATGTGCGTGTTTTAAATATGCTATTTGTCGTATGAGGTAAGTGTATTATAAATGGCTATTTATGTTCAAGATGCTTAAAACGATTATAGTTTATGTGTAAAATCTTGTAATGAATTAAGATAGCAAAGTATATGGTAAGTTTGGTATATGTAGTTTGGGTTGTTTAGAAAGTAAATAAATTTAGGGTATACTTTAAACCATTCTTTATGCTCATACATGTATAATGAGATTATAGCAATATGTGTATGTTTATGCATTTTGGTTTGGTTATTGAGTTGGTGGATTAAATGCTTAGAAATGTCTTTGAAGTTCAAAAATGGTTTAGGATAATTTTTAATGTGTAATGCTTGTTATAGTAATGTATATAAATATATTTGATCGAGCAGTAATATGTTAATATGCCCCATGTATGTTTTGGTATTAAACTTTTATGTATAAAAGCAATATGTTCGATATCCAGTTTACGAAATTATATTTCTGAGTTGAGTTTAGTTCAGTAATGCCTCGTAACCCTAATCTGGCGACGGATAAGGGTTAGGGGTGTTACATTTGATTGGTATCAGAGCCTATAGTTTAGTCGATTCTAGGACTACCTAGCACGTGAGAGTCTAGCTATACATGCTTTTTTGTAAATTTGATAGTGTGGTGACTTCTGACCTTCCAAATTATGTTTTATATAGTAAATGGATTCTGATCCTGACAGAGTCGTAGTAGATGATGTAGAGAGTTAGCCCCTGATCTTGTACGCGGATCAGCGTCGGTAGACTCTCGACCAGTTTCGGGTAGCCATGAGGTAGAGGCTAAACAAGCCTTCAACCAGATGATGAACGAATGGTTTACCTAGTTTATTCAGACTAACTCGACTGTACAACAACCTCCACCCCCGAATAATGCAACTTCGATATCTTTAGCACCTCCGATGATAGATCCGATGAGATCTAGTAGGCCTCCCGTTGATAAAATCAGGAAACATGGGGCCGAAGAATTTAAAGCTAATGATGATGATGACACTGAGCGAGCTGAGATGTGGCTTGATAACACTATTCGAGTACTTGATAAGCTATCCTGTACTCCAGATAAATGCCTAATGTGTGCTATATCTCTACTTCGGGACACTACTTATCACTGGTGGAACACATTAGTATCAGTGGTTTCGAAAGAAAAAGTGACTTGGGACTTCTTCCAAATTGAGCTCCGTAAGAAATATATCAGTCAGAGATTCATCGATCAGAAACGAAAAGAATTTTTAGAATTAAAATAGGGTCGTATGACTGTGACAGAATATGAGCAGAAATTTGTTAGATTGAGCCGTTATGCCCGAGAGTGTATATCAACTGAAGCTATTATGTGTAAAAGGTTTGAAGACGGTATAAATGAAGACATAAAATTGCTTGTTGGCATTCTTGAAATCAAACAGTTCATGGTACTTGTCGAGCGAGCTTGCAAAGTCAAGAGCTTGGAAAAGAGAAGAGAAAGGCTGAAATAGAAGCTAGAGACACTCGTAAAAGATCATCGAGTAAGACTTTCCATTCAGTGCCTAAGAAGTTCAGAGATGACTTTAGCCAACATGAAGCTATTTCAGACCTGTGTAGACGAGATCGACCTCCAGTGAGTTCCTGAGCCACTTCGATGGCTAGTGTTGGTAACGCTCAGCAGAATTGGGCTGAGTGCAAACATTGTGAAAAATGGCATTCTGGGAGTTGTAGATTCCGTGATCGGTCCTGCTTTAAATGTGGATCGTCAGACCATTTCATTCGAGAGTGCCCGATGCTAACCGAACAAAATACGGCTTAGAACACTAAATCGAGCAGCGCTCCAGCACGGGGTAGACCACCCAGACATTTAGACAATGTAGGTGGCAGTCAGAGAGGGGCAAAGGACACTGCAGTTAGATCAGAGGTTCATGTGCCAGCTAGAGCATACGCTATATGTGCCAGAGAGGATGCTTCTTCTCCAGATGTTATCACTGGTACTTTCACTCTTTATGATACTACTGTGATTGCATTGATTGATCCTAGTTCGACTTATTCATATGTGTGTTAAACTCTAGTATCCAGTAAGACTCTGCCAGTTGAGTCTACTGAGTTTGTGATCCTTGTGTCCAACCTTTTGGGTAGATGTGTACTCGTCGATAAAGTGTGTAAAGGTTGCCCGTTGATGATTCGAGATTCCTGCTTTCCAGCCGATCTAATGTTGTTGCCCTTCGATGAGTTTGATATAATTCTGGGAATGGATTGGTTAACTTTGCATAATGCAGTGGTGAATTGCAAAAGAAAGATAATTGATTTGAGATGTCAGAACGGTGAGACCATTCGAGTTGAATCTAGTGATTTAAATGGGTTACCTATAGTAATATCCTCGATGCTAGCCTGAAAATATGTGAGAAAAGGATGCGAAGCTTACTTGGCATATGTGTTGGATAATAAAGTGTTCGAAAAGCAAATTGAATCTGTACCAATTGTGTGAATACCCAGATGTGTTTCCTGAAGAATTACTAGGTTTACCACCAGTACGAGAGATTGAGTTCAGCATTGAATTAGTACCGGGGATGACTCTGATTTTGATAGCTCCATATCGGATGGCACCTACTGAGTTGAAAGAGTTGAAAGAACAGTTGCAAGGGTTGAAAGATAGGGGCTTTGCACGATTGAGTTTCTCTTCTTGGGGTTGACCAGTTCTGTTTGTGAAAAAGAAAGACGGGACTATGCGAATGTGTATTGATTATCGACAGCTGAATAAAGTGACAATAAAGAATAAATAACCGTTGCCTCGAATTGATGACTTGTTTGATCAGTTGTAAGGGGCTTCAGTGTTCTCAAAGATAGATCTGAGATTGGGTTATTATCAGTTACAAGTCAGAGATTCTGATGTGCCAAAGACTGCATTTCGAATGAGGTACAGACATTTTGAGTTTCTGGTTATGCCTTTTGGACTTACTAATGCACATGCTATTTTTATGGATTTGATGAATCGGGTTTTCAGACAGTATTTGGATCGATTTGTAGTAGTGTTTATTGATGGTATACTGATCTACTCTAAAGATGAAACCGAGCATGCCAAGCATTTGAGATTGGTGCTACAAACTTTACGAGATCAACAGTTGTATGCAAAGTTTAGTAAGTGTGAGTTCTGGATGAATAAAGTCAGTTTCCTGGGTCATGTTGTTTCAACGTCAAGCATTCGGGTTGATTCGAACAAAATATCGTCTATATTTGATTGGAAGCCACCAAAGAATGTTTCTGAGATTCGAAGTTTTCTGGGACTTGCGGGATACTACAGACGGTTCGTCAAAGGTTTTTCCATAATAGCTACACCTTTGATAAAGCTATTACAGAAAGATGTCAAGTTCGAGTGGTCAGAAAAGTGTCAGAAAAGTTTCGATCAGTTGAAATCCCTTTTGACTGAAGCTCCAGTGTTAGCTCAGCCTGAATCGGGTAAAGAATTTATTGTTTATAGTGATGCTTCTTTGAATGGTTTGGGTTGCGTTTTGATACAATAAGGCAAAGTCATAGCCTACGCTTCGAGACAATTGAAGCCTCACGAAAGAAATTTTTCGACTCATGATCTAGAATTAGCAGCCATCGTTTTCGCATTGAAAATTTGGTGTCATTACTTGTTCGGTGAGAAATGTCATGTTTACTCGGATCACAAAAGTTTGAAGTATTTGATGACTCAGAAAGATTTGAACTTGAGACAACGCAGATGGTTAGAGTTGTTGAAAGACTATGAATTAGTGATTGACTACCATCCGGGGAAAGCTAACATTGTCGCAGATGCCTTAAGCTAAAAATCATTGTTTGCTCTTCGTGCGTTGAACACACATGTGGTTATGTCTGGTGATGGTTTGATCATAGCCGAGTTGAAAGCAAGACCGATGTTTATTCAACAAATTTTTGATGCACAGAAAATTGACAAAGATATGATTGCTAGACGGGTTCAGTGTGAAAATGATGCTGAGTCAGAATTTTGAATTGATGCAAATGATTTTTTGAACTTCAAAGGCTGAATATGTGTTCCAAGGAATATGGATTTGATTCAGATGATTTTGAATGAGGCTCATAATAGTCGATTGTCAATACATCCGGGTAGCACAAAAATGTATAATGATTTGAGACAGTTCTATTGATGGCCTGGCATGAAGCGGGATATATCTGAATTTGTTTCAAAGTGTTTAATTTGTCAGCAAGTAAAAGCCGAGCATCAAGTGCCTTCCGAATTACTTCAGCTGATTATGATACCTAAATGGAAATGGGATAGAATCGCTATGGATTTTGTATCCGGTTTGCCTACAACACCGTGTAACATCCTGAAATGGGGGCTGTTGTGTTTAAATTGTTTTTGCATGGGTATGGCTTGATTGTGGTAGTAATTAAGGTGTTTTAAGATCTAGGTATAAGTCAAGGGTAGGCTCGACCTGTAGGAAAATTTTTGTTTTTAAGTTTTAGTTAAAGAGAGCTGAAGGAGCTAGGGGTTAAGTGTAATTCGTGGGGAATTTTAGCATAAGAATGGGCTTGGTAAAGTGGTAAGGAGGCACCACTTAGAGCCTTGAGGGTGACGCCACATGCTGGGAAGGGGAGCTAAGGTTCGAGCAGCAGGAATCCCAATTTCTGCTTTGCATTTTGATGCCAAGGGGGAGGAGTTGTGCTCAGCACAAACTCTGTCAGATAAGCTTAGAATAAGTCAAATTAATTTGAATTGGTGGCAAGGAGAGAATTTAGGAGTTTGAATAATTCAAACTTATTCGAATTTGTGGTCAGGAGAAATTTGAGGTGTTTGCCGAATTTTGAACTCTTGTTGGCAAAGGAGTAATCGATTGAGAAGCTGAGTAAGGGGGTGTCAAAATTCCTTAGTTGGCTAGGTGGTCATTTTCGGCTAGTGTTGGCTATAGTGCATTCGGTTAAGAGGCAAACTGAAACTCTTCTTTTTTTCTCTTCTCTTATCATGTGCCGATTTCTCCCTTGGTGCCTTGTGGTAGTAAAAGCCAAAAGTCCATAGGTGGTTGTCGATTTCTCCTTTAGGCATTTGGCCGAATCTCCATTTGAGCCCTCTCTCATTTTTCATTTTCTTTGTAGCTGAAAAGTAACCCTTTTCCCTTCATCTTTTTCTTCTTCTCAAGTGCTTGGCCGAATTTTCTTCTTTACCATCTCTCATTTTTCTTTTTCATAATTGCTCAAAACCATATCTTTTCTCTTCATTCTCTTTTGTGCCGAATCTTCTTCTTCTTCCTTCCACTTGCCGAATCCTCTCTCTCCCCTTTCACTTTCTTTTCCTTTCTCTTCTTTTACTCTAGCCGAATCCCATTGGGTTGTCTTCAATCAACCATAGCCGAATATCCCTTCTTCTTCTTGTTTTGTTTTGGCTGAATACCAATCGAGTCTAGATCTTCTTTTGGTTTTTCTCCAATCGATTTTGGAAGAGGGTAAGTGTTCTTGGCCGAATTTCTTTATTCCTTTTCTCTTCTCTCTGTCGAGTCTCATGAAAGCAAAAGCTGAATTTCGGCATTTGTTGATAAGTAATGCTAATCGTCTATAGGGACCGATTTCTTTTAGGATCTCCAGGGTTTTGAAGCAGTAGATTTGAGCCCTCTGTTCTCTGACAATCGAATTCGGTAAGTCAGTGGAAGGATCCATGTTAGTTCAGTCTTTCCATTAGACATTTGAAAAGTCGAAGGCTATTGAAATGAGTGTTAATGATTACTGATTGTAGGGGAAGGCTCAATCTCACATACTTTGGGTGGTGGCTAGTATTCAAAGAGCATCAAGGTAAGGTTTGGGGTTCCATCCGTTAACCCTTCGGGATTTGTTGGTGTGGCCGAATGGCCTTGTTACTGATTTTGGGTTTGGCCAAATGTAGGATCAAGGAAATTTAGTGCAGTAGATCGGGTCTTCGGGATTTAGTGATTATGTTAGTAACAGGTGTGTAACGCTTACACATTTTATTAGTATAATATGCCTATTATGTTACTGTTATAGCCAATGAAATCGGTGATTATGCCTTGAGGGTATGAGCTTGGATTCCGGGTAAGTCCTCCTGTTATGTGATTTTTGATATACATCATCATGTCACTGTTAAATGTATGCCATGTATCATTTGCATCACTATATCTTATTATGCCATGATTGATATGGACATGATGGTGGGATTGTTGAGAGGAGGGGGAAGAGATATTTGGACTGTCACCAGTGGTTTTGACCATACGACGGGTTGGCCCTGCTTTGATATTATATTTTGTGACTAAGTCCCGTGGTTTTGACCACCAAAGGTTTTGACCACATATGAATATTGTGACTCGTCCCGTGGTTTGGTACCACAGTGGGTTGGCCCCACATGTTGATTATGAGATTGTCATCAGTGGTTTTGACCACACGATGGGTTGGCCCCATCACTTGATTTGTGACTTCGGTCATCAGTGGTTTTGACCACACCGTTATATATTTGTGACTACGGTCACTAGTGGTTTTGACCACCAGTGGTTTTGACCACACGGGGTAGATAAAGGAGATTGGATGGTTAGGTTATGGGTTGCATGGTTTGCATGTTTACTGATAATCTGTGTAAGGCCGCTAAGTATCATTTTGGGTTTTTTATTATTTGCTTTTATCTTGATTATATTATACATATGTTGGATATATTGACTTGTTAAATTAATCGGTAGAAAGAAATGTTTCAAAACTCTAACTCATTCGGTTTTCTAACCGTTGCCATCAGGTAACACCACTTATAAGATGATAACAAAGGTAACTTGTATGTTTTCTAAAACTTGCATCAATAAGCGGATTTTCAAGCATGAGTTTTAAAGCAGCCATCATACGATTTCAAAATCATC